>JAUMHH010013375.1:0-11004 GCA_032359455.1 Chlamys rubida
GAGGTGTCTACCTGATACACGTTCCACTGGAGAGTACTGTCACGGCTGTGAGACCTCGAGGTGTCTACCTGATACACGTTCCACTGGAGAGTACTGTCACGGCTGTGAGACCTCGAGGTGTCTACCTGATACACTTTAGACTAGAGAGTACTGTCACGGCTGTGAGACCTCGAGGTGTCTACCTGATACACGGATACTAGTCAGTGGTGATGTAGTAGATTAGTGTCTTCGGCCCTTCATCCACACTGAGACTGAATGTCTGTGTTTCGTTCGACTCGGACCCATCCTCCACTGGCGTATCTGTTGAGACAATGTACATGCCCGGTTGATCTTCAATCTCCTGAACATCCTGTATGATGTAGTTTGTTTCTGTGTCCTCCTCGGCTGTGATGCCCTTGACGGCCTCGTTAATCACGGCCTGATCGTTCGGGGAGAAACGTTGCGTGGAGGCGGCACTAGAAGTAGAGGGTCTGTAGGAGTGATCTAACAAGGAATACATCTTAGTGCTCTCGACCAACTCAGCCTCACTGTTAACTATCACCTCCACGATACTCTCCGCAATATTCTCATCGTTCTGTGACGACCAGACGGCCTCCTCCTTCATCGAATGTGTGGCAGTTATAATTCGTTTGCTGTCAGCCGTTTTCCTTGGGCGCCGGGTTTTGCCCGTAAAATTGTGGACGTTCTGTATGTGGCGTTGGACCTTGCTCTTTACCTTGAACCTCCGTCCACACACCTCACAGGGGTACGGTCTCTCCGAGGAGTGGGATGTCTGGTGGATCTTCAGTGAGTAGCTGGAGGGACAGAACTTACCACATTCCTCACATTTATAGATCTTTCCGTACTTATTTCCTACCTCTCCTACCTTACCGTCTTTAATGACATGGTAACGCATGTGATTTTTGAGCTGCTCTTTGAGTTTAAATGTTTTGCCACAGGTCTGACAGACATGGTTACGCTCCACGTTGTGTACGCTGTTCATGTGTTTACTTAGATTGGGCTTCAGACGGAAGCGCTTCCCGCAGATATCACACATGCACGTCGTTGCGCCGGGAATGTGAAGCGTCTCGTGCTCCTTTAACAGACGATTCCTGAAGAATCCCTTACCACAGGTTTTACACCGGAACTTGAGGTGTTTCTCCCGATCGTGTATCTTCACATGGGACTTCAGGGTGTCGTTGGTTTTGAATGACTTGCCACAAAGGTGGCACATGAACGGTTTCTCGTCGCTGTGAACGACCTTGAAGTGTCGCCTCATGTTTCCAAAGGTTACGAAGTTCACCTTACACACGGGACACTGGTTACCGAGGGCGGGGTCAAACGAGTCCTTACCCGACATGTGTTTCTGTTGATGGATCAGCATGGTGAGTTCCTTGGTGAACTTCTTATCGCACTGATTACACTGGAAGTTGTACAGGGGCGGAGCTGGCTTGCTCGTCTTTTGCTGACACTGATAGCTTTGGTGGCGTTCTATCAGGTGAGTGATTAGGCGTCCGTCGTCCGTCGCCTCGGAACACACCGGACACTTGGTGAAGGAGGCCAGGCCATGGACACTGAACTGGTGCCACAACAGGTTTTCGTACTTGAAGAACTTATTCTGACATTCCACACACTGATATAAAATGCGTTTTTTGAAGTTCTGTAGTTTCCTCACACACTTTCTATCAAGTTTACGCCTCAGACGTGATGTTTTCCCAGCTTTCTTCAGACACATTGACTTGTGAACATTTAGCCTATATTTCATCTTGAACACCTTTCCACAATTGTCACATGTATATTCCTTGTCATTTGAGATTTGTTCCTTGTCATCTGAGCTTTGTTCCTTGTCATTTGAGCTTTGTTCCTTGTCACCTGAGCTTTCTTCCTTGTCATCTGAGCTTTTTGCCTCATCAACTAAGTTTTGTGCCTTGCCATCAGGGCTCTGTGCCTTGTCATCAGAGCTCTGTGCCTTGCCATCAGAGCTCTGTGCCTTGCCATCAGAGCTCTGTGCCTTGCCATCAGAGCTCTGTGCCTTGCCATCAGAGCTTTGTGCCTTGTCATCAGAGCTCTGTGCCTTGTCATCAGGGCTCTGTGCCTTGCCATCAGAGCTTTGTGCCTTTCCATCAGAGCTCTGAGATCCATTTGTCGTCAGATCACACGGAGATGCTGCTGCTGAGTCAGCGCTGACCACATCAGGGTTAGCTGTGTCAGAGGACAAAGACCCAGATGATTGGGGTTGGGATGTAAAACATTTAGTTGACCGACTTTTCCGATTTCTTTTAACTGCGAAATGTTGTTGCAGAACATGAGCTTTCAGGTAGTCCTGGTAGAGGAAGACCATCCCACAGATCTCGCACTGGTGGTTATTGCCCATGTGTGAAAAGAGATGTCGACGGAGGGTTTCAGCGCGATTAAATTTCTTTAAGTTACAGACCGTGCAATGGTATGGAGATGAAACCTTCTTCTTCAGACGTTCGGCGCCCAACTGTTTCTCCTTTTTAAACACGCTGATCATTTGTGCGCTGAGCTTGAATGCACTCTTGCCTGTCCCATCGTATGAGCGGTGGGCGTAATAGTTATTCCACTCCCGCACAGAACACTTGTAAACTGCTTCCTGGTCTTCAGTTGCCATGGCGTCATCAAGCACCTGTGTGCTTTCCTCCAGCGGTTCATTCTCTGTATTCTCCAAGTTTCTGGTTTTGTCTGAATCACAAGTGGACCCAGCTGGTAAATGACCTAAATCTAGTTCACTGTCTACATCAACACCCTCCGAGTCCTCTCCAATTTCTGCATTCACAAATGTGCCTTCCTCCACAGTCGATGGCAGGATAATAATCTTCCGTTTCACTTCCGGATCGACTTGTCGACGATTAGTCGCCGAGGTGACACGGTTTCTGTTCTTTACACACGAGATCACATGATCTTTCAGGTATTGTCCGACGGCGAAGCGGCGCTCACAGAACGTACACTTGTAACGCCTTGATTCCGTGTGAGTCTGCAGGTGTCGGTATAAGTTATACTGGTTTGCAATGATCTTCTCGCAGATGTAACATTTGTATTGACCATCCTCGGTCATCCACTCCTCCGAGTTAATCCCCTCCCTGAATTCTTTGGTCGCCGCCCGATGTAGACGCCTCGCCTCCTGTAAATTTACATCGGGTTGGGACGTTTTCATCTTGTCTAGCACATCGAGAATTTCCTGTTCTGTATTTTCCGCCGTTAGATTTTGTATCTCTTCTTGTGAATTCACTTCTGTTAACTTATCGGACATTTCGCTATAAGGAAGGTTGATGAATGTGTCCGGTTCGTCCGGTGAGGGTACGATTGTAAGGTGTTTCATCATGACCGGCGAGGGCCTCATGCGGTCATGGTTACGATACTTGACCCGTTGGGGGTTGTTGAGACAGCCCACGACGTGTTCCCGGAGATACTGGATGTAATGGAAACGCTGTGAGCAGAAAGTACACTTGTACGCCTTGAAGTCCGAGTGAGTGATTCGGTGTCGCCGCATGTTCTGCAAGGTGCTGTACACTTTATCACATACATCACACCTAGACTCTGTTGAAGCCTCCTCAGTATCAGACCCAGAGAACCTTTTCTTAGCTTTTAATCTACGGGAAACTTTACTTAGCTCGGGGGATTCAGTAGCAGCCGCTGCCTTTTTTCCAGATCCCCTCGTCAACATTTTTGAGGTTTCATTCTGCTTTATTGTCACTGATGGTGTTGTCTCCTCGTCAGATTCTGATTTTAACCTTTTAGCCTGTTTTGGGGTTTCCGACAGAGATGCTCCCTCACCAGATTCTGATGTTAACCTTTTAGCCTGTTTTGGGGTTTCCGACAGAGATACTCCCTCACCAGATTCTGATGTTAACCTTTTAGCCTGTTTTGGGGTTTCCGACAGACATGCTCCCTCACCAGATTCTAATGTAAATGGTTTGGATGCTTGAACCTCTTTTGAGGTTTCAGAGGAAATCGCCGACTCATCAAATTCGGATGTCAATCTTTTTGACAATCGAGTCTGTTTCAGGGTTTCAGATGGAGTTGCTTTCTTGTCAGATTGAGTCTGTTTTGGAGTTTCAGCTGGGGTTGCTTTCTTGTCAAACTGAGTCTGTTTTGGAGTTTCAGCTGGGGTTGCTTTCTTGTCAGATTTTGAGGTCAATCTTTTGGACAATCGAGTTTGTTTTGGGGTTTCAGATGGAGTTGCCTCCCTGTCAGACTTTGATGCCAATCTCTTAGACAGTCGACCCTGCTGTGGACTCTCTGTGGGAGTTGTTTGTTTGCTATTTGTTGTTGCAGTCGATGTGTTGGTCTCCCGACCTAGTTTTGACCTTTTAGACGACATAGATTTGTCCACATCATCTGCCATACTTTTCTTCCTCTTCATAACCTGCCTGGTACTTGATTTCACATTTCCTTCCACTTTTACTGGCGTTTGATCGTCAGAAGTTTCAGGTTTTTTATTTTGCTGCATTTCTGCTGAGTTTTGCGTTAACTTGTGTGGTTTCCTGACTCCAGTTCCACCTGTACTCGCCTTCTTCGTCTGAAAACACACATCCGGGCTGCTCTTCTGCTTTCTATTTCGTTTTGGAATCAAATCTAGCCAAACCGGTGTAGAACAATTTCGTGAGCTTCTGATTTTTCTGGCTGGAGAAGGACTAACAACAGCATCCTCCTCCTCCTCCTCCTCCTCCTCCCTGTCCACAGAGGATCGAGTTCTCCTTGTTTTAGGTGATGAGGATTTCTGTTTTTCTGTAAGCCCCATGGTTTTCATCATTGCCTTTTTATCTTTTGCAGCAGACGAGTCTTCGGGAGTATTCGGAAGAAGTGCTGGTGTTGTGAGCTCCACAACTGCTTCACGGTCAGAACGATCAGCGACATTGGTAACAGATATTCCATCCCTTTTCTTTGCAGTTTCAGGCACGGCCACGTTTTCTGTTTTCAGGTCAAGCGTTATTGATGTCAAACCTGGCGTGGAAATAGCACGGCTTGGGGAGGGATGATTAGAAAAGTCGTCGGCAACATCATTGTTACAGTCCATGTCCTCTATTTCCTCATCTATGAGTTTTTCTTCAGTGCCGTCTTTTTCTGAATTTATAACCCGATCTCCTGACCTGTCATTAGCCGAGTTACTACTGTCCAAGTCCTGGCTGGTAGCAGTCTGGACCTCAGCGTCAGGGTTGTGGGTAACCAGTCGGGAGGCATTAGGTACCAATACCTGAGGGGTCGGGATCGAGTCCAGGTCATCTTCTACCTCGAACTTGATGATATCTATACAGGTACTCTCAGTATCTGAAAAATACAAAGTTGTACAACAGTGTTAGTCATGTGGTTACAAGTGACCTATCAACTCTAAACTTACTATCATTAATTACTTAATTTAATATTAATATATTTCATATTTAATTTAACAAGCAATTTGAATTTGTTTAAGGCCCTCCTCTTATGCCACTATGTGACACAAGTATGTGTGATAGGAGTTGGGGCAGTGTATATACACATCAGTCTGAAGAATCTCCTTGAAGAGATGAAAGTACTAAAGATTTTTAGTACTTTAGTTGAGATTTTTTCTTTTCAGATTATTTAGATTTTATTTTCAGATTTTTATTTTATTTCAGATTTTATTTTCAGATTTTATTTTCAGATTTTTTTCTTTTCAGATTATTTAGTTGAGATTTTTTCTTTTCAGATTATTTCTTCGTTCGTAAGGATAATTTTTCTGCTTTTATAATACATTTAGTATATAGTAAATCATTCTTGGTCCAGGGTTCTTTTCAACCCTTGTTTATAAAACAAGACCTAAGTTTGCTTCTTTAAAGAATTTTAAAGAGAAAGAGGAAAGGTATCTGATTTGACAGAACAACCATGTTTGACCTCTAGGTAGCCTTTAAGCCATCCTACTAGAAATGCTCATCATTATATTTACAGTAAACTTTAACACGTTTATCAACAACAGCAAATTTTTAATCCAGAGATTATTAAAAAAAAAATAAAAAAAATTGAAACCTTTTTTGAAATTTAATTTGATAATTTTTTTCTGGTTTAACTGCACTGTATCAATGTTGGACCAAAAAAACTCCAATTCTAATTCATTTGAGATGTAACATGACATTTGATTGGTCGTTCAAAATAATTTGCGACAGTATAAGCACGATATACCCTCCACAAATTCCTCATTTGCATAATTATGAAGCCCAGATGGTGATTGTTTATGACCCCGACACGTCATGAAATGGATTATTCATGACGTCACGAACAATAGCATGACCCCGAAAGGTCAACGTAATTTCACCTCACTTTGACGTCACCAATCCATGGCAAAGTGACCAAGAATTTGAAAAATATCTTAAAAAACGTTGTTTCCTTTGGTTTTGTGGCTTATATGAATTAGAATGGGGATAATTTCAGTATTCTTATCATATGGTTGTCCAAATGCACACTTTTGATTTTGAAACATTTGTGAAAAATATCAGTTATCACAAAAAATACAAACTGTATTCAGTTAAAGAAACAGACAATTTGTTAAACAATTAATTCTTACCACAATATTCTTCATGTAAGATTACAGGTCAATCTCTACACTGAAAACTAAACCTCCTGTATTAATACTCATTATTTTTTATTTTAATATGATGTGGAACTCATGGAGAATTTGGTTGAAATATATGTTATAGTATATCCTATCCAGTCAGAACGGATTCCCCATTGATTATACTGTCGCAAATATCCGTTTTACTGGCTGTCCGCTCCGTAAAACACAACTTGGGTTATCCCCTAAATATCAGCATTCTAACACAAATCCTGATGAGACATTAAGGACTCTCACACTTGCACTTTAACCTTTGGACTTAAGACAGATATGTAAGGCTATGTTAATCAATTTTAACATCAAAACTTCAACCTGGCAACATACAACCTAAAAGATTATTCTCTGTGACTTTGGGATGGATTAATATTGTATAAAATTTAGTCAAATCAGTCTACTCATATTTGAGGAGTAGTTTTAAATATATTTAGGCATCAGCTCCTTAGGGATAGTCTTAATTAATAAGTTTACCACTATTTGGCCCCATCGTTCAGATACCACTATTTGGCCCCATCGTTCAGATACCACTATTTGGCCCCATCGTTCAGATCATAAGGGAGACCACACTTTTCTTTATACTTAACATCATACTAAATTGTCAAAATCTGTCCACTTGATTTAAGGAATATAGAGACATAGATTAACATGTAGTTCCCTTAACCCTTTCACCACTGTAGACCAAAATGGACTCATCCAGATCAATGCATAGTAAAGTTTACTAAAGTTACATAGGGGTGAAAGGGTTATTAACGCCCGCCTCTCTGCTGCCAGGATGGTACTTATAATAGGGAGTCGTTGATATACATGTAGCTTTGGACCTGCTGGTGTGCTTCATTAACCAAGTCGAGTTAAAATCCATTCACCTGTACTTTAAAACAATTTGATACTAAACCCAACAGATGTAGTTGGGGACTATGACAGGAACACTTGGCTATTGGTGTTAACACAGTCTGGTTGAAATTTGTCTAGAATTAGGGAGATGACATTCGTAACAAAGTTGGCCACAGACCCTTTCGACCCTGCTCCTCAACAGCTTTGCATCTCCATGGAATAAAGGTGCTAACGCCTGTTTGGTTGAAACTTGTCCAGCAGTTTAGGAGACATAGTTTACAGCTAATCATTCAAAATGACCCGCCTCCGAGCCCCTCTATATCTATCTGTGCCACTTTTGGTCTTAATTTGCTGATGATGCTGGAGAGTCTGGAGGATTCTTGTTCAATACAAAAGTTAAGACAATTGATGAAGCACCACCACATAAATATTACTCCTCGTCCTGTTGTGTATTAATGTAATTGTTTAATGTCTGTGTCTTGACAAAGGTCGCGATGCCTTGAAAACTTGACAAATGACAATGTCATCATTATGGCTATTACTGCAAACAAGGAAATTTACTCTAGTTCAGGGATGTATATATAATTCCACATCTTTGACATCAGGGGCTTTCTTTTGACAATACAGCTAGGGGTACAACTAGGGCCTTCATTTGACCGTTGATGTTTAGTAACTTCAGAAGTCTTATTGAATTTTACCTGAATTTTGGAGTAAAAATGTATGTTAAATAGATCTGTCCTTCAAAACCTAACAGTCAAATCTCATTCTGAGAAGTCAATAACACAATCTCAAGGGTCTACTGAAAACCTGGACAGTATGTATGATTTTTTTTTTCAAAATCAACCTTTCTTGCATGGCCTGTACTCATAAATTAAAACTGTGTGCCCATTAGTACACAGTGCTGACTTGTCCGCAAAAGTTGTACTCCCGTGTACATGGTATATGTGTGTGCTTTATCAACCTACTGTGACCACGTAAATTACTTCAATTCATAGTTTTACCTGTAAACTAAAATCATGTATTTTTCACCTAGCTGAATATCCATATTTGCTGACCAGTAGAAAATGAGTCAATCAGTATTTAAACTTTGATTATGTTTTTCTTATTTCACAGTTGTTATAATCATGAAAGCAGGAATGGTGCGAATATCTCTAGAACTTGATATCAAAATGTGCGGAGTCTACTGACCACACGTTGAAGTTCTCCTTCGATTTCACTTCAGGAAAAGTAGTACGGTATGCAGTATTCCAAGTGGTAAAAACAAACAAGTAGTGATTAACTTTCATCTTTTAATGACCCAACTCGCTTCAACATATGACAGAAGTTTAATTATTGACCTACAAGATGTCAAGTATGTAGCAACATTAAGATATATATATATATCAATGTACAAAACAGTCAGGATGTCTCTCCTAAACATTGGAGGGCATTCAACCATTGTGGGTTTTTTTAACAAAGACAACAAAACAAAAGAAAACATATAAAATTCACTTTCAGAAGATTTCCATTAAGTTCCCACACAAGTGTTGTCTGGTTATATTTATCATGTCTATCTTACTCAAGATGGTTAATTTTTAAAATTTCAAAAATATTTTTTTTTAAATAACTTACACGAGAGTAAGTTTTATATATATACCAGTCATCACTTGGGGACATTTCACTTCATGATATTTCTTTTTGTGTCCGAAAAGCCTATTTACATGACTCCAGTTTCCAACCCATGAACAAAAATCACGATTTACAAGACTCTACATCATGTATGTATCTACAAGTTAAATTTCCGTATCCCCCATAACTACACACTAACCGACTCCCACATCTTACCTGTGATTTTAGTAAAAATTAAATATCTAGTGATATATATGAACAAAGTAATAAAGAACATATTTGGAAAAAGCAGAGAAATATGGTCTACAATGAGTACGAGCAGCTGGACATACCTTCATTCATACTTGATTCATGATTGGTTTGTGTTTTGGTACTAGATTATTTTACCACAAAATCACAAATCAACGAGACATCACATGACATTGAGGTCACACCAGAACATCTGTATACATGTGTTATGTGGTCAAAGTTACATGTTAACCCTTTCACCACTGTAGACCATAATGGACTCATCCAGATCAAAGCATGGAAGAGTTTACTATAGTTACATAGGGGTGAAAGGGTTAATCCTGATCAATAGCACCATATTGCTGAGTTGTTGAATTTTATTTGACTAGCGACTTTAACCATTGCTATATATCACACTTTTCCATAAGTGAATCTTTGATGTTATAATGTTACATTCCTATATACATTCCAACCTCTAACACTTACAATTGCTCTGCATCTTTCCACTGCAATGCATTGAGAAGGCAAATGTTGTTATGAGACTATAACAACATTTGCTATTGTAACATCATCAATATCTTTGTGACCTCATCAATTTCATTGTTGTCAACACTTAATTTGCTGTTCAAAGAACTGTTCGAAATTAACAAATAAAGTGTAACGACACTATCAAAATGTAAATATAAATGATGAATATTTTAGCAAATATTGCTATGGTCCTATAATTTCTATTGTAACAGTTAACTCGGGAAACAAAGCACTCTGATAAGGCATTAGAGAATTATGGTCCAGACAGAATGTCAACACTGATGTCAGAATTTCTAAAAGCTTCTGTCAAACAATGGTATGTAGCTTGTCTTCCTGATTTCTGTTTCCATCGGACTAGTGTGTGGTAGATCTGTGATCTGGTATCAAATTGGTGATCTGATCGGATCTGGAAGATTTCAGCATCGTCAATTCCAAGATAACGAGCAAGAGTTTCAAATTCTTTGCCAATTTTTGCTGATATTCGAGTGAGTTCCAGATCATCTGGAATAGCATTCAGCTGTCCGAAGTTGTTACACATGAATTGGTCTCCTGTAAAAGAAAAAAAATTCAAGTCAATGAAAAATAACCTTGATAATATTAATAATCAATTTAATTTTTTAAGAACTGAAAATTAAAAAGAATGTATACCTCGGTACCTGAAACAAAAACCTGACATTGGTATTTTTATGATTGATCCGTGTGGTATAAAGCTTGACCCATGTCCACTTTAAACATGAAGGTGCTAGTGATGACAATGAACCTGTGTATCTGTTTATGTGTATCTGACCCGGTGGACAAATTTCTATAAATTATAATGTTGTTCCTGGTATTGGTACTGTATACGTATTGACCTCTATAGTATGAAAAACAAGAGGCCCATGGGCCTTAACGGTCACCTACAGTATTTATTTTTGTTGTTGAAACAAGAAGTGGAGATAATGATGTCAATCATCCCTACCAATCTGAGTAAAAAATAGTTAAGTATAAAGTTAAGTTAAGTTTGTCAGGACCATGAGTTGATCATTCCAGGTAGGCCGAGTTTCAGTTAAATCAGCCTATATAACTTGATTTTAAGTTTAAAATAGTTATTTTCGAAATGGCGGCCGTGGCAACCATATTGGATTTCTGATCGTCCCGAAAAATAACAACGCTTTGTCAGGACCACGAGTCGATCATTCCTACCAAGTTTCAGTTAAATCGGCCCAGTAGAACTTGACTTTCAGTTTGAAATAGTTTTTCAAAATGGC
>JAUMHH010013386.1:0-11003 GCA_032359455.1 Chlamys rubida
TATATGTCCCGAAACGACTTTTGACACTCCCGAAACGACTTAAGTTTGTCCCGAAACGACTTCGGGACTCCCGAAACGACTTGTTACCGAAACGACTTGTTACCGAAACGACTAGCATTCCTGTGACCCATATCAGACAGTATAGCATGTGTATTTCAGACATTTGTAAGGAACCCATATGCATGCAACATGTCCGCCCATAGGTAGAGGGCACGTCTATATTTTTTTTTTAATAGATAAGACTAGTCTTATCTATTCAAAAAAAAATATATATAGACGTGCCCTCTACCTATGGTCCGCCTTTTCGTGTCAGGTCCTAACCAGATTCTTATATTTGGCCATCTTCCTTTCATGAGCTCCCTCAATCCTTTCCTCCCATGGTACAGCCAGCTCCAGGATTACAACCTGCATTGATATCCGTGACCAGATGACCAAAGTCAGGGCGCCAAGTTGTGACGGCGATCTCTGCCTAAACAAATACAATAACCTCCCTTCCAGGTATACCGTGACGTCATCTGCCAGCCTGCTGCTGTACCAAAGACCCCTCTAGCGTGATCTAATTTTTGTCCTTGCTGTCCTTCCTTGATGAAACTTGGGAATCTTACACTGGATGTTGTTCTCTTTCTTTTCCTTAATTTCTCTTTCAAAGGAATCTGCAATGATTGCCAGGACATTGTCATGTCTCCAAGTGGTGTATCGACCGTGTCCGAAAGCCGCTTGACAAGATGCAAGCAAATATTCAAGATTACTGTTTCTTCCACAAAGTTTGCACGTTGGGTCATCAGTAAGTCCCCATGTTTCGCAGATTTGTTGGGCTGGATAAGACATCATACTCTGCACTCAGCCTAATCCTTATCGTCACTGTTTCCATGGACCAGATGTCTCTCCATTTTAAGATCTGCTTTTCTAGCTCCCTCCCAGGTCATCCAGCTGTCTGGCTTTCTCGCTACAACTGCCCTTGATTGCCTATCTTTCTTTTCCATTGATCTTACTTCCTTCTGAACCATCTCTCTGCTACCGGATCCTTTTCCCTTTAGCACCTTTCCAGCTGTCTCTAGTGATTGTACCCAGTCCCTGTCTACCAGATGCGACTGTTCCGATGATGTCACTATGTCGGAGCCTTGATTCTGCCTGTTCAAATTCTGTCCATTCTCACTTTCACCTTCGCTTTCCTAATAAAATTTAATGGCAAATTATCAAATGGCTCATAAGCTTTAATTTAAATAGTGACTTATAGAACTTATCAGTAATGTATCTTTTCATCTGTATTGTGCATGTGATATATGATACTAGATGCTTATACTGATGAAATATTCATTGATGAGGTGTATTGTTTTACAAACATGTTCTAGTTTTTAAACAAATTCGTTTTCTTTTTACTTTAGGAGGAGATTGGCTCGGCAGTTCCATACAAAGTGGATGGTGATGTTTCAGAGATTGAGATGGATTCAAGCAATGAACATTTAGCTGAATGTAAAACTGAAAAATGTGAATTTACTTGCTACAATTTCTGGAGATTGCCTTTACCAGACATTAATTTGTGTGAAATTGGATGAAAATCTTCATAAGTAAAGTTGAATATGATGTGTACAATGTTCCTGGGCTAATTTTTCATTACCCAAAGATGTATACATGACATTATGATGAAATTTCTCTTAATCCATTGTTTCAATTCAAGGAATAGCAAGGAACAATGCTCTTTCGCAAATGTGTGGGACCAAAACCTGTGTGAGGTCATACATATCACGGCTGCTTAGTTGAAAGTCAGTGGGTACAGGAACTTGCATGCTTATTATTTTCTTTGAATGTATTGTTATAATCATTTAGGTAGCAGTGTACAGTAGCGTACAGTGATGATATGTTTGTACAATGAATAACCCCTGTAATATTACATCATAAAGTGGACTATATGTGGCCCTTCATAATTTGTCAAGAAAAAATTGCATTTCGTTTGAGGGTGCAGTTTTAGCCTTTTAAAAATATATGTATACACTACAAAAGCTAGCTTTAATTTTCATGTAGCCTATTTTTGTACTCAACACTGTAAACATTGTGATAACTTCACCTGATGAAGCTATGCTAAAATGTGAGTATTATTGTTACAGAGTAGGTGTTATTTGTTTAAGACAGGTTTTAAGAAATAAATCTGTCCACAGGGGTAAAATCTTGGGTTAAAAATCAAATCAAAACAAATCTTGAATTCATAATGAAGTTCATAAATATATATGTAGGTGTGTTGTGCAATATGATCCATTGTCCATGTGTATCCAAGACATGCCCTTTATACTGAGGATCAGGTCATTTCTACTGTAGTTTACTTAGTTCTCAGAAACCAGTATGGCAGCCGTCTAATTATATATCATTTATGCTGACATCAGTGTGACATCAGTGTGACATCAGTGATAAATCTGCATACGAGTCCCGAGTCCTATATACTCGTAGAATTTTGATGGGACTTGTAGCATTTCTGGAAATACTTAAATTTAACATTGTGGAACCCATCATAAAAATAAATTGTAGATTGATCACTGTGTCGTGATATCTTAAAGCAACATTTCTATATTTATCTTCAAACTGAAAGTAATTTTTAATGTGTTTCTGATATACCGAGAAAGATTTTGATGAATACATTTGTCCCAATTGCCATAAATAATTAGTATTCAACAAAGAAAGTCTATAAATAGACATTTGAAATAGAAATGTGTGGTAAGAACAAGGCTACTAGAAAAAGCAAACAAATAAGCCTGCTCAAACAAACTGTCCACCTAGCTTGTAGGCCTTTCAGTCAATGCCAACTAGTTAGTACAAATTGTCGAAATTTATCAGGATTTTAGCTCGTGTGGTCTCATGGCTATTGCATATGTCAAGATAATTATATTTTGATTAATGGGTTATATCTTATTTCAAGAGTGCCATCAATAATGCACAAAATTCCGATTTTTGTCTGCTAGAAAAGGAAACCTTTTCATTATTAATTTTCACCAAAATTCGATATACTGTATATACCAGGAAATTTTCCACTGCAGTTTATTTTTCAACCTTTGTAATGAGGGCGAATTTATCATTACAGTGAACAGTAGTAAAAAAACATAATAAAAATAGTAAACTTATCAAATGGGAAAAGCAAAAACTAAGAGTGGGCGATTATGGATGTTACAAGTGAAGGGCAAACTTTTCCCAGTATTATACAGCACTTTATGTAGAAATGTAGCTAAGAAAATTTACCCACATTGCATGTATATAAGACATGTATTATCATTAGCAATATTCATCATTCATGAAGTTCCTTGCACTTTGTTTACTTCTCGGAGCCTTTCTCAGATGGAAAGTAAAGTACATCTTAATTTCATTGTCCTCAATTTTCTGCAATTTTCATTGAAATCATATTAACTTGATTATTATTAAAATTAAAAACCTATCACTAAAGTTAATTGTCATTGTGTCTTTGTACTTCGAAGTATGTTTTATCACGAGATTACTTTGAAAATTCAGATGTCTATCCAAATTTTGGTACAATATGATGAATAAATTCATAGATATCTTTTTATGACATTTTGGCACAATTTTCCAAACTTTGATCTCAGTGGTTGTAAAGCTAAATAATTTTGGAAGATTTCTCACATACATGTTTTCCTTACTTAAGCTTGTAATCATTAATAATCATTTAATTTTGAAAAGGCTACATAGTGCTATCACTGGATTTCTAGCAAAAAAATCAACAAATCTTCAGTATCTCTGAAAACAATTTTATTGATAACCCTATACAATAATCATAACACATGGTAACACTGCAGTGTGAACATCATGAAATAGCAAGAAAATTTTACACACCACAAAACAAAAACGTGTAACAGATCTGTCCATCGAAGTTCAGGTGAAGCAGAAGCTTGATATGTGTGTATATTATAATGCAGTAAAAAGTTGATTGGACACCTCAAACTTGTCCATCATGCACAATTTGTTTGTAACATTGTTATAAATGAACATAATTGCTATATGTATGTTTGAAAAAGCTCTCATCAAAACCCTATTCCCTCTTACTCAACCATGCCTACCTGGTACTTAACTCATTCACCCCTGAAGACCCGTGAACTCTTCCAATTCAAAAGTTGGAGTAGTTCATTATGAGATTTCAGGGGTGAATGAGTTAATGAATATTAATATTCTGTGAATTTATAATTTAGGATCATTTATAACTTATTTGTAATATGTACAGGAATATTGAAACCTGTCTTATCCAAGTACCTGTGATATACAACATGTTGATCAGATTAGACAAAATGTCAGAATGCACAGGTCTTAATTCGTAGAGTTTGACATTAAAACTCATTCACTCCTGAAGACACATTTAAACTCCCCCAATTCAAGGGTTGGAATAGTTCATTATGAAATGGTATTACACCCTTATATTGTATATATACAATACAGGGTGGCTGAATACACAGAGGTCAGATTAGACAGGTTCAATATGTAAAATTATTATAAAATTAACTTCTAGTTAAGGATTTTTTTTTTTTTTTTAAGTAGTTATCATTTTTACTATGTATAAGGGAAAGACACTGACTTCATGACTGATGATGTGCCTCAATGTGCTCGGAAATTCCTTCAAGAAATACAATACTACCGGTCATCTTCATAAAGTGTAAACATAAAAAAAAAAAATTCGGACTTACATCAATTATATCCTAATTAATTTCCTCAAGTGGCTGGAATAATATAAATCATGATTGCAAATATGTAAATGAAAATGATGTAATAAATATGATCTAGCCTCGAAAATCTTTCTCTTTAGAAAAAAACACCAACTTCTGCTGATCATGATTTGGGTTTAAAGTTCTCCAAACATTAGGTAAACGTGATAGAATTATATATTGATTAATCAACTCAGAGTAATTTGATTTTTCTTATAAAGATATTTTGATAACAGGATGACTTTCATATTTTCAAATCTCTAAAAATATCAGAAATGCATCTAAAATACATTTTACAAAAGGTAGAGTTGATTTCATTTAAATGTCAAATTTTCTCTCTGACAATTATACTTATCTTAATTCTTAATTGCTGGAGAAATGAAAATTGTTTTAAAATAAAAAAAAAGACATAAAAAATTAAAAGAAATAATTTGTAACCAAAATATGAGGAAAATTAATAAATTTTCAAGAAGAGGAAACTGCATTTATTCAAAATTGGAAATAAAGTTGAGTGTTTTCAAAATTGGAAATAATTTTGAGAATGACTGAAGGGCGAAGGCACACTTGACACCTTACAATGGTGCATATTTACTCCTGATATTCAGTGTTATTTTACTTTAATATGTAGCAACTGTACAACAAAAAATGTAGAAAGAAAAGTGGTCCCTAATGAAATCGGTTTTCCTTGTCCTTCTTTTGCAAACATTCACAAATTCCTTTTATATCATAAAGTTTAATTTATACGTGTGATATGCACAAAGTTTGTGACAAGCTTGAATATATTAGTACAGTTAGTACATTAATAGGATATGTAACGAGATTTGTAAACATAAATTATCTAGTATTCAAAAATGTGTGTTTTTTTTTTTTTAGATATTTTAAGTCTTTCTTTCTGATTATAGGGTGGGGGAGGGCTATATGTTATACAAATATATAGAATCTGTGAAGAAAATGCAAAAACCATAGACATATCTAATATGCCTATATCTTACCTTTTTCCGAACATTTATCTCGCATACTCATGTCAGATCGATTATCACAAATTCCATATAGATGTAATAAACTACAAGACATTACAATATTAAAAACATTATCTCTGCATGCCTTTAATTGTGTGGGTTTAACATGAAAATTTACATAAATTATATTAACTTATCTTCTTGCAAAGTAAATTCAGAATCTACTTTTGACTAGTAAATATTAAATCTTTATTAATGTAAAGCCTTAAGATATGATGAAAGTTTGTATAGTTATAGAAATTAAACTACAAAACACGATCTTGCAAATTGATGGTCGGCACCTATACCATTTTGCATCAGAACTTTGCAGATGCATTTATACTCTACATGTATGGTATATATAAACAGTCACCTATATTTCATCATATGTATACTGGTCATACAAATTATAATGGGCCACAGTAAATCATATTGCATGCAATGTTGCATTGTTGAAATTTCAACTTCCTTTTAAGCAAACAAACAATGACCCCATTAACTCCCAAGGATCCAATTTCAATTAAAAGTTTGTGAATAATAACAGCCCTACTTCTTTTTTAATTGTTCAAATCAAATTTTGTTAAAAAATACCCCGGTTTAATCTAAAAAGGACCCTCTCTAAAGGCACTCAGTTCAAATACTTGAAAACAATGAACATGTAAATCAAATATTGTAAGCAAAGGCACATGTTTGCAAGCTAAGCTTTGGGGCAACATGGCAAATGGTAGCCGATTACTTTTTCCAAGTGACCGAGTTTCCACTATGAATCCAACCAAGGACTACAGATAAATGACATTCCCTCTGTCTAGCTAAGTAAATACAATGTAACAAGCGATCAGATGGGTCCGAGTACCCCACTGTGACAAAATGAAGAGAATAGGGCCCATTTAAATACAATTATCTCCCCTGAACATGACGAAGCACCCACTGCAAGTCTCTAGCCTACATATATTCAACTTGTGTCAGATATTTAAGGCAATCAGATTTAGCGAATCACAATAGCTTTAATCTATATATCTATATATATACAGCAGTGGATGGCTTCTCTAATGAAATTGGCATTGTCTTCATAAGTTGTACAGGAATAAGGCCACTTGATGAAATAACTTAAACAACAGTTGAAACCTTAACTCTTTATTGGCAGAAGGCTAGTCCAAATGAAGCCCTCAGAGTTGTTAATTTATTGATTGGGGGTTACACCCGGGCCCGTACTCATGAAACCGTTCTGATGCTAAAGCATGGATTCTGTGCTCAAACCAACTTTCTTGCAACTCACTTAAATCACGTTCAAAATGTCCAACATAAACATTGGAAACAGTATTCAGCTTTAAGTCTCGTTAATTTGTTCCAAATCACTGATAAAGAAAGATTTTTTTTTTATTAATCTATAACTGGAACAAGAAATTAGGCTTAATCATGAGCACAAAATCCATGCTTAAAGCACGAGTATGGTTTCATGAATGCGGGCCCAGGGTTTGATAAATTGGCTGCTTTCATAATATACCCGTACATATGTAGTCCACATTTATAGGATCACTATTATTGTTACTACGCCATAATAAAACTTATCAGTACTACTGTTAGTAAGACAGGTTCCAGTCATATGAAAATATGGTCAGGACAGGGTCACTTGCGTTCCAGTTAACTGGCATTTGCTTAAATTATCCCATTTTGAGTTAAATGGGTTTCAAAATACCTACTAGGTAATAATTACCTGCACTGCACCATCAATATCACAAGGACTGATTGTACAATCTTACTTCTTGAGGCTTTTATTTTCTTCTTAGTATCGACTACAGAAACATGGCAGAGGACATGGAAACTGTACTTTGTATGGTCCCTTATACCAAACATTTAAAATGTATTATCAATCTATTCATGAAGGCATTTCTGTACAAATATTGATTTCAATTCATGCATATAATATTATTTGTATCGGGTATTATTTCATCATTCATTTCTTCAAAACAAGATTCTGAGTACCAATTATACATATCACAGATTGTTGTTTCTATTTCTACTATATACAAAGTTCAAATCTGTCAGCAGGACACTTAATGTAGTTCATTGAACCATTGCCCCATTGCGATGACAGATTGAAGCTGCGATCCTTGACCAGATTGCAACTTTTCCAGTTTTGAAGAGGTAAGGGGTCATCGCTCAGGATAATCTGCATATGCACATAACGAGTCACAGGACCTGCAACTATATTCTTACCAGCCCATCATTGGAAATGGCACAAGGTGACCATATTGGCACTTGGTGCATTCACATGAAACAATGTTTATTGGTCCCTAAAACAATCATGTTTTAAAAATATTCTGTCCATTCAACCTTTTATTTTTTTTATATGACAATGACATTTTTCTTACAGTAATCAATAATTATTGTAACAAAAACATTTTTTTGTAACAAATATTGCTATCGGGGTATTTACCCAAGCACAGATAGCATTATATTAACAAATAAAATTAACAAGTAATAGCCACAATTAACAGGTGATGTTCAAAATCGATTAAAAAAATATGATCACTCCACCGCAACAGTTAATTTTCATCTGCAACATTATCAAGAACATCAAAATTCAAAACCAGATCAGAACATGATAAAAATCCTCTCACTTCAAAACAAAATCTTTAATAGTACATTGTATTTATTTGTAAGGAAATAAAAAAAAGGTAAACCTGTAGATTTGAAATATGGAACTTTTTTTTTTTTTAGTTAAATTGTATGGAGATTTTTTAGTTTCTTTCTCACATAGCCAGGACATCTTTTAACCCCAGGCAATGATATTTGCCTGGTATCCAGTAACATAAACAAAAATCAAAATTGTCACTTCAGACTCCTCTTCTCAAATAACAAGGTAAAAATTTAACAGGTAAATGTAAATATATTTCTCATAAACAGTAAATAACACTACGTTTGTAATAAGAAAAGTAGAAAATGCAAAAGGCCTGAACAGGAGTTGAACAAGAACCTTCCAAACTTTATGATGGACGCTTATATATGTCACGCTCTACTATCAAACTAGAAATTTCTTGTCACAGGATATCAATACCATTCAGATCTATCATCTATGCAAATAGGACAGAATGATTTTGTGGAAAAAAAAGGGAAATCTGGGACATTGTGAATGGTCGTCGGATATTCAAATATTCATGTTTTCAGATCATCCGTTCACGTCAGAGAAAACAGTTTTATATAAATACTAATAACAGATCGAATCATATTCTGTATCAATTTCAGATCAACATCATTACCGTAATACATTGAGATCTTTTACTAAAACCAAATCATGATAAAAGATATGTAAAGCTTCTCATGGAAGTCTCAGACGTTGTAAAGCCATATATATACTGTACTATGTTAATAAATAGGCATTTAAGATAACGATTCAATCATTAATGTAAAGCACTATGACTAATAGTTCGGTGGATATGTTGAAGATGACAAATATATGTACCAATGGCTTAAAGAAATTTTACACACCAAATCACGTCATATACAGGGTATATATAATCCTTTACAAATTGGTACTGACAAAATTGATGTGATCTTGATATAACACAATGTATATATACAGTAATATGTATAAACTCTTAAATAGTAAAGTCATTGCACTGCTAGGTCAAGTCAATTTCAACACTGAAGTCTACACATAACATGAAATATTTTAAAGATTCAATGTTTCCATTTCCAATAGTACTCTTAATTATCATATCGGGAACTTATACAATGGAATCTTGTTTAATCCGGACACATTTCCACGGAGAACGAAGTTTGGACCTGAGTGACGCATTTTACTATCATTGATCATAACTGCATGGAACAGGAAGCTTAAGGGTCACATACTATGGTAATGTATATGCATGCAGAGAATGAATTTTCCAGATAAACAAAGGCTGAGTAAACAAGATTCCATTGTAGAATTACATTTTGAAAGATATTACATGATTTTTAAAGGTAATAATTAACAAAATCAATTTAACACTTTCATTTGAAAAAAAAAGAGATTTTCATTTTACAATATAAATATACATTACACAAAATACCCCAAAAACCAGACTACAAGAAAACTCTCAAATTGAAAACAATATCATGAATACATTGTAGGGTCAGATCAGAAGATCAAAAGGCTAGATTCGTGATTCGGTGAGGACACACATACTGAATATTTAGTGATCAACATCCAAGTGCAAAAATATATATCCTTCAAACATTGTCCTTATATAAATACTGTCCAATGAAACACATTCATGTATCATCACCTTGAGTTTTGAAACAGAGGTCAAAGTATCTTCAGGTGTTTTTTTAAAGGCATTTAATTTTTCAATGTTCTTAAACCGAATTTTATGACATTTTTTGAGACCCTGAGGTATTGCAAGTCATCCAGAATAAAGAGAATATCCTATAATTATTATTTACTAATAGGAATTTAATCACAATACTTTGCAGATTTTGGCAAATATCCATGGAACATACCAGGGCTGTTTTTGTTTATCGCATTCCTAACGGTTGGACCAGAGTTGTCTGTTTGTAAAATAGGGATGGACCTACTGTAGTTATTTTATGGTTTTTTTTAGCACCGTGGGAAAGACGTTTAAGGTATGCATTAACATTCGCAGATCCATTAAATTTTTAACCCCAAAATATTACATTTCAAATATTGATAAACCAGTTTATTCGCATAAACAAACTGGCCCCAATATGTATACAAAGATAGTTTTAAATATTCACAGATTACCCTTGTCAAGTAGTACATGTACATGTAATTACATTAACTTTCATCAAAACAATTTTCCTACATTCACTTTGCTGTATCAAATATATATACTACCCAGTTTTATTATCAAGGTAATTGTAATAAAAGCATATTTTTTGCAAATATTTCCATTTTTATTTTTAAAGCAATAGATTCTAATCTAATGTAACAGTCCTTTTACAATTTGCTGATTAAATATCAGTTCTTTAAATAAACAAATATTAACAGATATTAACAAAACTAATGTCATGTTTAACAATAATATCGTTGTCATCACAGATCTGTTTTTAATTTCAAATGCTGTAGGTATCAAAACCAACAACAAAGTAAAACGCCCACTTTTACAAAACACTCAAAAAAAATTTCAGATACCTTCTTTGCTAATAATTGTAACAGGTTTAGAATATCTGAGATCATACATTTTAACTGCAACAGATTAATTTAAACTCTAAATAAAAATGCTAATTTTATTGTAATCCTTATTCCGTCTTTGCGTATTGCAGAGTTATCTTCTCTTGAGAGCAGGTATTGATTGTTACGTCATTGGTTTGT
>JAUMHH010013397.1:0-11003 GCA_032359455.1 Chlamys rubida
TCAACAATAAGGGTAGCCAGCTGATAGTCGGAGACACCAGACGTACCAATATACAGGGCTCAACAATAAGGGTAGCCCGGTAGTCGGAGACACCAGATGTACCAATATACAGGCTCAACAATAAGGGTAGCCTGATAGTCGGAGACACCAGATGTACCAATATACAGGGCTCAACAATAAGGGTAGCCTGATAGTCTGAGACTAGTGAAATCTCCAGCCGGACCAGTGGTTCTAAAAGCTAATATAGCCCAACTGACTTGTCAAAAAATTTATATCATTTTGAATAATACTGGGTTATATAAAATTAGTGGGATTTGCATATAGAAATGTTAGCCCTACTGACTAATGGTTTTTAAAAAATAATTTCTAAAACTGATATATCAAGTTTGATGACTGTTGGACTTCCAGAATAAAAGAAGTAGAAATGCAAAAATAATGAAAGTCAGTGCAATAGAAAATATAGGTCACAGTGACCAACATTTTATTTAAGTATATATAATATTGGTATAATTCTCAAGATGTACAATGACGTTTGACAACTCTTAAACTTCCAGTATTAGGATATAAACGGAGCTAAACACAAAAGTTTAACCAAAACGTGGTATGGACAGATCAGCAGAATTAATCTAGCCAAGCTATCATCGCTTCAACTATATGTTCCAGAGGTAAAAATATGTGTTTTCTAGTGATGAACATAAACGATCACATTGACCTCATTACAAAAATAGAACTGCACAGTTTGGAGTCCAAATCTCCAATCAGGTTATAAAAAAAATCCAAAACTATTTCAAAGCCTGCTGTACAAACTCAACGATCGTTCTGCAAACTAATCTGTTGAAATTTCAGATGACTTAACATTGCCCTAAGGATCATAGAAAAAGATGCATAGAGTCTTTGATATATAACTAAACAATTAAACTATTAACCAACATCTTCCATAGATCTCCCGGAATTTCCATGGTATTCTGTTTGATATTCAACTACAAAAGAACACGCTTGATAACCATCAGAACATAATCAAGTAAATAGCGTAAACAAATTATTATTTTCACTTTTAACAACCTTGGGACATATTGCCCTGCTAAAACTGTCTGATCTAAAAAAAAAAGTTTTCTTCTGCATCTGGATCAGAAGAAATTTTGATTGATCCAGTCCCAAAGTTGAAGTTTATTCAATTTACACATCTTTTCATCCTTGACTATGTCTCTGCAATCAATACAAAATTTTATAAAGTGCTTACACTAAATTGAAACTTAATGATAATCTCTGTCCCACTGCAGGCAAAACAATACAGAATTCCACAGTAGTTTTTTATTCATATTAAAGTAACCTCCCCTTAACCAATACACCCCTAAATCACACTTGAACCTTACCAAATCAATGACTGGGCAAGTCCAGTTTGAATATGTAGGGGTGAATGAGTTTATAAAACCTTTGTATGACTGGGCCAGGGAACTATACCGTTAATGGTATAGATCAGTTTGTTAAAGCAACGGTATTGTTAACGGGGTCAAGGATTTTAGAACTGTCTGCCCCTCTCACATTTCTAATTTCAGATTTTTAAAATGATATGTTACGCTGCCCTCAGATGCTTCCTTACGGTAGCTAATTCACCCCTGAAATTTTATAATGAACTATTCCAACCTTTGAGTTGAAAGAGTTCAAATGTGTCTTCAGGGGTGAATGAGTTTAGATCAGAACAGAGAGGGAGGACAGAATGAATTTTAAACAGAAGTTAGACTTTTTATTGAACATGTAGGTATGTATTACCGTGTAAATTAATCGTTTAATCCATCAGAATTTACTAACCTCATTAATTATCCAAGAGGCCATAACTCCGCCAAATAAAAGTCTGCTGAAACTGGTCATCAAACTTGGCCGAGCCCTTTAGGCATTTAACCATGTAACCAAGTTTGAAGAAAATCAATTCACATTTGTTGCAGCTATTGCACGGAAACGAAGCGTGACAGACAGACGGACAAACCTGAAGTATTATCAACCCCCGTTTCGGTGAAAGCGGGGGATAATAAGAACTTAATGTTGATGGAGATGCTGACAAAGTCAATGGACCATGAAAGGTAGGCCACATCCAAGTTTGGTTGGTCTAGCACTTATATGTTTACGTCGCCGCCGGAAAAACAACACTGTAGTCTCGCAGTGATGATATAATTCTGAAAATTTCCAATTTAGTTTACCATGATATTTTTTCCCAATTCTAAAAGACACTGGGGGATGGCCCTATTCTTAAAATGGTGAGAAAAAAGCCTGGAAATACTTTCCCTATGAAACTCAGTTTGCCAAGGTTTTAATTAAGTTTTGGCCACATTCATATGGTGATTTTGGGGATGAAATAATTGGGAATTTAAGTCAAGTTTGGAAACAAAAAGACCATTTTTCAATGTAAAGGGGTCATTATCCTATCAGCTATCATATAATTATCTGCAAGGCAGAAACAGTAACATGATTTTTGTTTAATCTGCCTGCGGGCTAGTACTCAAAATATGAAATGGTGCACCCCTGTAAAATAATAAACGTATGAGGAGTTCTGTTTTTTTCAGTTTTTCATTTGTATAATTAGTCGTAAACATTTTTACACACAGAAAAAAAATCTTATGGCCGGTACAAGACCTATATTTATGACTGCTAATACAATAGTATGTTGGTAATTTTCCGGGACCAAAGTCAAAGAAAGAAAATACATCCTTATGGGTTTTTTTCAAAGGAAGGACAACATGTCCTGATTTAATTGGGGAGATAGCTAACCTGTACCTATTCCAACTCGTACCAACCAACCCGTACGAGTTCGCCAAACACTTGGGTACGAGTTCGCCAATTTGGGTACGAGTTGGAATGGGTACGGGCTAGAATGGGTACGGGATAGCCATAATTCAATTGGGGAGATAGCTAACCCGTACCTATTCCAACAAATTTAATTGTATGAATATTTAAAAATATCCAAGGCCTGTTTTGCTTATTTCAAGGTACCGTAGCAGCATTCACATATAGGACAAATCTAGGTAAACACTAAATTTATGTTAGATAATATCAGTCGGAGAAATAATAAATATAAACAACTCTGATGGGTATCCCAAATGTGGAATGAGATACCAGGATAGTACCGCTGCTATATGAATATCCAGAACATGGTATATTACAATGGAAATTTCACACATACCTGACCTGGAAAACTCACATTACAGTAGTTGCATCTACTATAGACAGTTTCAATGTATTTATAGAATGAGAACTTCCCTATGTTAATTTAATCAAAACTGAAAACTTGATCAATGATTAATAAACCGATTAAAAATCATGAAAATGTCAAATTGACTTCACAACTTGAGATAATAAGAATATAAGATGCGTTTTTTAATTATTCCTTATCATGTAGGGAGATTTATAAGTAAATAACCCTTTGGGGGCCTCATTCGGATGCATGACATCCAAGTAGCTCGTATCAAGTGCATTATCCGGTATTTCAACAACCAGGTCAGACATCTTAAAATCAAAACTACCATTTATCCTAGGAAATATAATTAGACTAGTTGATTCCCAAATATATATAACATGCTATTCAAAAATGTTGATTAACGATGAAAAAATTATCACGAATCCGAAATCTCTGGCAGGGATGCTGGGGCAAAAGGAAGGGGGAACCAATACACAGTGCAATACACACGTTGTATAAACAA
Organism: Chlamys rubida; assembly: GCA_032359455.1. Taxonomy (NCBI): domain Eukaryota; kingdom Metazoa; phylum Mollusca; class Bivalvia; order Pectinida; family Pectinidae; genus Chlamys; species Chlamys rubida. The sequence continues at coordinate 3,693 of JAUMHH010013397.1, forward strand.
AACAAATCGGGTTTTATTGACCCTACATAAGGTGCAATTATCTAAATATTACAACAAGGAAGTGTTATTAGAACGTTGCACGGAGTTTGGGGCATCCGTGCAGACGAGTGCAGTAAAAACAGACGAAACGTCAAATGCACTTCGAGATGAAAAGACACGACCGTGTAACTACGAACAATTAAAATATCTCACCTTCTCTGGCTTTGATGTAGACGGTGTTTGCAACAATATTTTCTAGTTCCATTTGGCTTTTTTGAGGTAATGGGCTTCAAAAAGGGTCAGTATTAGACCCTATTTTGAGTCCACTATCCTCCTAATCGGCTCGCCTGGGTGTGGTATAGGAAGAAGCAATATGGCGATCAGATTCGGAAAATGAGAGAGACGTCAATTCTCATTGGTCAAAATAAACCTCATCGTCGGATCGATTAGTGCTGCAAGGGCGATAACTCCTACATGATAAAATTATGTACAATTTGTAATTGCATAAAATTACTCACAGGTAAATTTTAAACAAAATAGTTTACGCATGAAACACGATTACCACAAAGAGATTCAGTAAAGTGTCAGACATTGGTTATCTTTTAGTGGCATTATTTTAGGGTTCTAAAATACACATACATAAATAAATACACTTACAAAGGCCTAACAAAAACAATAGGCATATTGGGACTGCATCACTTATCTGGTTTTCATTGCTGTGATCTTGAAAGTATGTCAAAATACATGTATTTTAACAAGATTGACAACCCTTCACTACAGCATGCTACGTGCCAAACATCTTGAGCCTAAGCCTCTTTTTTATTCGGTCATGAGATCATTAAATTGACCCCATGCGGTCTTGAAAATGGATTAAGGTCATACAATTGTACAAACTTGATAGCCCTTTGTCCCAGCATGCCACAGACAAAAAATAATGGTCCTAGGCCTCTTGGTTATTTAGAAGTAACAGTTTTGAACCATGTGACCTCTATAAGTTGATAATTGGTCAATGTTATGGATTTCAACAAACTTGATACTAAACCCAAAACCCTCAGCACGCCACAGACTAAATGAAATTAACCACTTTTCGAAAATCTTGACACATTAATTTGACATAGCTCTGACTTTGAAAGTGGATCAAAGTCATTTTTTAACAAAGTTATATAGTCCATAACCCCAACATAATTCCTGTAAAAAAAACTACTTCCTATTTGTTACTCAGGGGATGTCTATATATCTATCTATATGTTATACTCCACAGAGACCAAAATGGCTTTAATGCGGAGATTGAAGATTGTTACCACATTTGACTACTGTGAATTTAAAGCATTTGGTCAAGGGCATTTATATGAACAAACATGATATCCCCTCCTACCAGTATTCTACTTGCCAAATACCATTATCCCTGGCACATGTCTCCAGGAGACGGATACTGTGCCATGACCACGGACTTAGATAACAATTCTCTATAATCTAATTCCGTGGCCATGACATAAAAAATGTCAGACATTAAATGCTATTAACTATTTTGATTTCATTAAATAGAAAAAAAATGTTGATCAAAACTCTTCACAAACATGGCAAAACTATTAAAAATGGACCCGATTCAACTTAATGTTCCATTCACATCTTTGGATGGCGTTCTAGAGAGGGTAAGTTGTCCTCGTCATTTGATAATCCATCCTCGATATCCAGGGGTTACTCTCACTTAAGCTCTCTGCACCCCTGGAATATGTCATAGCAAAATTGAAGGCTCAGTCCGTGCCACGTTGATGAGACAAATTTGGTGTACAGCAAAAACATATCGCGGTCGCGTAACGGTAGAAATTGACTGACTTTAAAGTCGGGTGTCGCCCCTTTGTAGTCTATCAGCCTAGTAATTGATCAGGTTTTTTTACCCGACACAAATCAAATAGCTAGCCGTCTGCCTTCGATTTTGCTATAGCATATTCCATGGGTGTATAGAGAACAAAAGTGAGCGTAACCCCTGGATATCGAGGATGTTGATAATCCGGAGCATATCTTTGTATCGTCAGCCATAGAATAGTAACAATAACGGTCCTAAAACATTCCCCTGTGGACCACCACTAACATCTCTTGTATTGGGTGGGGGGTCCCAAGGAAAACATCGTTTCATTTGAGTAGTCCTCCATGAACCCAAGAACACCATATTTTTCCAGCTTTAGCAAGAGCCGTTTATAAGGGACTATTAAAAGTTTGGTTAACGCGAATTCATTAACCGTCTATTTGGTGGAACAAGATACAAGATACAGGAATCTTTATTTAGTGTCGAAACTAATAAACAATAACATAAGCTCTTAGGAGATGGTATTTCGACAAAGTAAAAAAAAATATGAAGAAATGGATAACAGTTAGAGATAAGAACACGACAAACAAGAGCTCAAATAACAGAAAACCTCAAATATAAACACTGTTGTAAAACATGTGACACTAAATAATAATTACTGAAAGAAGACACGCACATGCACACTAGCTACAATCATACAAGCACTTAAAACAGACCTGTTGAAAATAAGCACCAACAGCTAAAGCAGCTATAAAACATTGACATACAAGCTTACTATAAATGGACAGCAATGCAAAAGTTAAAAATATATATATATATATATATATAAATAAATAATGTATTAAATTAATAAACTTTATTTAACGTCGTGTGCATTGTCAACAACAAGCAAAAATCTGAAGAGCTTTTACATACACTGTATTACGACGCCGCTCACGGAACAAAAGATGTTTTCGTGATGGAGGAAAACCCAAGGGACTAACCATATCAGACATCAGTCTCTTTTTTTCGCCACTGCTGGGTATCGAACCGAAATGCTTGGGACAGTGAGTGGTCTGAAGCTCACGCTCGATAGCACACAGAAGCGATCACTGCTACCGAGGCACATTCAGCATGAAAAAATATATAACATAAGTTTATATATATCAAAGCCAAAAAACACAATGCGTAACATCAGGACATTACCTTAAACGCATAGCAAGCACGCCTGCAAGGGAGGCCATCCCACATCTGGAGCTGTCTACGACATTCTCCAAAGCTTTCAAAATACCGTCTACACCTGTTGCCCTTTTCTTTTGCAATTTACAAATGGTTTTAATTTCATTCTTGTTACTAATGGGTGTGAATGAATAAAGGTTATCATTAGTAGAGACATATGTATTTATATTCTTATGCTAGCGCGATTCTTTAAATCTACATGTTCAAGATTCACTCCAATATGTTTAGCAACGCCAAGTTTTCGAAGTATTCATTGAATGTTTCACAAACTGATAGAATTCACTGTCACCACTGACAGATTTCTTAGAAAGAAACAGTTTGACGGTTGGCCAGAAATCCTTAGACATAGGCCACACATCGTACCTCTTCCTAAAATATTCTGACATGGATCGTTTCTATATTTACAGATTTACAGTTCCTGTTATAAATTACGTTTTTATAGATTGATCGTACAGATTACCGTTCATAGAAGGAAGTTTACTGGGTCTAGATTTGCGTTCCCTCAATGGAGCATGTTGATCAATTACTTCATTGAGGAGCTTCTATATAAACTTGAAAATTTTATTAAATCTTGGAGTATTGCCCTTAATTACAACATGCCAATCACTAATACCGCATCTACAGGTGAAACTTGTTTCTCAGTACTGTGGTTGATTTGTCAAAACATCTACTAGAGATGCAACATTTAACATTACTTAATTACATGGCATGTTGCCATCTTTACAATGTTTTTGAAATCAAAAATATCACATACATGTATATCGTTGAGGGGAAATGATTTTATTGGATTAAGTATATCATAATGATCGTTGTTTATCTTTTCTTACAAATCTTCCAAAACTTCGAGTGTCTGAGCTACAGGATTTCCCGTTGGTATTTTGAAAAGACGTTGGTCGCTTCCATGTTTTTTCACTAGCATCCCTAAATAATCTTTGTAATAATTTACCGGTAACTGAAATAGAACGGATTGGTCCGTAGCTTTTTTTAAAGTTTTTAATTCAGATTAGTGTATGCGGGGTCTTGGGTCTGAACAGCAATTTGTCTGCGTACGTTATATCGAATGTGCTTAGCGACAATGGAGGGCAACCGTCTTTTCTTTGCACAGAGCGATTTCTTCGTTACTGTTGGAATAGGAGACGGAATCCTCTTGGATGAACAATTCAGCTTGAAAGTCAGCAGCCAATTGAGAGTCGTCTGGCCAATTCTGTTCCTGTGGGAAGTTTGGGTAAATGTCACCGTTCAATCTACCAGTAAAGACTGCTGATCCTTCTCGGGCAAAGCAAGCCATCTTGTGTGTTTTCAGACTGTGGTTTGATATATCTCCCCGGATGGTGCCCACTAAGACCGATGCCTTGCCGTCCTTGATAAAGAGGTCACTCCGAAAGGAGGATGTATCCTCTCCTTCTGTGTTAGGTAGCCATATGTTTATGGGACAAATGGTCGCACATCTCATCGACCATCAAACCGTAGCAGGGATTCTGTCTGTCAGCAAGGATATGGCTCCAGTACCTCACGGCTTGGGAAGGAGAGCAGCCACTGTGCAATATCCCAACTGGTGTCTGTTGCATTCTTGGTCAGTCTTAGTAGCTGCATTGCAATTGACGACCCAGCATCAATACGCATATCAACCACAGAAGAAAAGAGGTCCAGATAGAGATTGTTCTGCCCTTCAAGCATGACCTTCAGGATATCCCGAATAGCCTTCACGGCAGATGTGGAGATGAGTGATACTTGGTCCTGTCCAAAATTGATGTTGCGTCTTTCTTAAACAGGGATATTTTGTGCTGCACACTCTAATCGGAATGTTTGATACGTCCGACGTCCATACTGAAGTGTTGGACTGGGCCTTGTGCTTGGTACAGAGACGACAGAACAGGACCAGATATTGCGTCTCATCAAAGTCACAGATTGTCTTTATGTACATCCACGGCCGGTCTCTTGTTCATCCTCCTTTGAAACATAGTCACAGTGTCTGTTTTGAAACAAAGTCAGTGTCTGTTTTGAAACATAGTCACAGTGTCTGTTTTGAAGCATAGTCAGTGTCTGTTTTGAAACATAGTCAGTGTCCTGACGCATGCTTCTTCCTAAGATGAGTGCAGTCCAGAACATCCTTTAGTCGGTACTTGCAATATGGTACCCTAGCTGGGTTTGTTGCTGGTGGCACTGACCATGGGAGATCGGTGGAGTTGAAAGTATCTTGCAATGTTGGGAAGTTAGAACTGAGTGAGGTGATTCTGTGTAAGAGCTAGGATTCATGGTGCGCGGAAAGACATATTGAGCATGATTGTTAGAAGCCGAATTAAGGAGTTATATGATTTTGATTTCGAGAATAAACGAAGAATTTGTCCTTTTCGGTTGCTACTAGGGCATGGATAACTTTGTGCATGATGACATTTGCGGATTTCGAAGTTTGCCAATATAGATTTTAACATGCTTACAAAACTGACTGCAATATTACAGTGTATGGTTTTTGTTTAAATCTACCTAGCAGCTCTTTTCTTTATTGTTTTTTCCCCTTTCTGTGGATAAATCTGAGTGTGTTTTATGCAATGTTTGTGTAAGGTTAGTGATTACGGAAGCCATGTGACGATGATTATTTTTGTTTCTAATGTGTGTTCTTTTCTATGTAGTTTGTATCTGAGGGACAAGGGTCTTTTTTGGCGAGTCGATGCTGCTATAATTTCACACTTTTGAGGGTGAATGCCATCACTACATATCTAAGTCCGTGATGCCATTGATACAAGTGATTGTGTTTTTATTAAATCTGGTAGATCGATCATTGATATTTATATAAAAAAAATATGGGCCCAGAACGGAACCTTGGGAACCCCGACAGGTTTTTTCACAAGAAGTATGATGATCTGTCTGTATCTGTATCTTTACGTTGTAACTGTTAGTTCCCGGTGGTTCCGGTTTTAATACAACGAGAGAGAGAGAGAGAGAGAGAGAGAGGGAGAGAGAGAGAGAGAGTTTTGTTGCGTTATAGCACTCTTAAAGGCCTCCAACGTAGGGGCACATACTAAATCCTCTTCCAGGTGGTTCCACTCTATGACTGTACGTACAAAAAAATGAGTTCTTGTATTGTTCACAGCTGCACTTTGGTACTGTATAGGATTAAGAGTTATTTATTACTGATGTTTCTACCACATTTTTTTATATAAAGTCCGAGAAGTTTCTGGCTTTGATGTTCCTTATTGGTCTGGTTTTTGTTAGATGATCAGCTGGAGGTATAGTTGGTATCAACCCCTCAACCACCTTGTACATAAATGCGACCCTCTGTTGTGCTCGCCTGATTGGAGTGTCGGTAGTTCCAGGTTCTCCAGCATCCTTGTGATACATCCAACTTCCCTGGATTTATAGTCACTTGAAATGAACCTGGCTGCCAAGCTCTGTATTCTTTCCAGTTTGTCAATTATTTTTTGGTATATGGGTCCCAAATAATGGCGCCGTATTTAAGGATGGATCGTACTAGGGATATATATGCTGTTTTCTTGTAAGACGATGGGCAATGTTTTAGGTTTCTTTTGAGAAAGCCAAGGGCCGAGCTGGCTTTCCTTGATATTTTTAGTATGCGTGTGTTCCACTTGAGGTCATCTGCAATTTTTAGTCCGAGGTAGGGATTATTTTTCACTTGTTCCAAGCAGGGACAGTATATATACGTCCCTGTTCCAAGATATGTCCATTTAGGGTGTAGAATCTGTGACCTTTTTCTTTGATGTTCATTACATAGCATTATTTGGTGTTGAATTTCATCCCCCATAAGTTAGCCCATTTTTCCAGGTTGTTTAGCAGTTGGTGGTCACTATATTGGTTTATTTGTCTGTATATCAAACAGTCGTCAAATGATGATCTAAGCTTTTTTTTATCCATTTACCAGTAATGCACTGCAATAGCTAGTATATGTTATACTGTAACCAAATCGATATACCACGGAATTAGATTAATTATCTAAGTCCGTGGATATACATACTGAATTAAAATACTATCATTCGATTCAGGGGCGTAACAAACAGGTTTTCAATGTGTAAGCCCAATGATCAAATGTGCTGCCGAAGGGAGCACCCCGAAGCGCGAGGAGGGGGAGTGTATGGGAGGGGGTCTTCCCCTCTTCCCATCGGTGGGGGTGCCCCCAGGATAATTTTGTTTTCTAGAACGCCCGAGACGCGTTCTCCCGTGTTCTGACGTCAGCTTCAATGGCCCTTTTAAAGCAAGAAAATATAATTTCCCCCTATTTGATTTAAACATATTTTATTTGCAAATATACAAATGGGATCAGACACAAGTTTAACAACTTATAATCCGTCTTT
>JAUMHH010013408.1:929-11003 GCA_032359455.1 Chlamys rubida
GACTTTGGGGTAAAAGTTGACAGTGTCTTATATAAATGATTTTTTTCCTGATACTTAAACCAAAAAAAAAATCATTATCTGTTACACGCTATGATTTTTTTTTTACAAAGTTAGGCCAAATGTATTATTTTATAGGCACTCCAGTACAACGATGTCCTTACCACTGTAAGACCGGACAATTTTAAGAGTTGGAATAAAAATTTCATAATAGGAAAAGTATTTGGGTATTGGTACCAATATAAGTATATTATTTTCATTTTTCTTCAATACTACTGGTAAGAAAAAATTCAATTCTAATGATGCTTTAATACGAAGTTGCTTGAAAAGATTTTTTTATAGTTGTTACCAAAGTTTTTGGTGGCCAGGTATATATGATGGTAACATAGATGTTTTTATGATCATGCTGTTTCTGATTGGTCAATATCCATTAACCCTTTCACCCCTAAGTAACTTTAGTAGACTCTCCCATGTATTGATATGGATGAGTCTATTATTGTCTACAGTGGTGAAAGGGTTAAAAATGCAAGCCAGTGAAGCACTTTACTAGCATATCAGACTTCGAGTTGTTAATTTTATTTTGTAATTTATGTGCATGTGTGTATGGACAAGTGACAATGTGTGGAAAATATATGAAAATGTGTGAAAAGTTTTGTGAATATTTGAAATAATAAATTACATTGTCATGTGAACTACCATTACAGTGTTTGTTATCATTCACTCTTAGATATTAAGAATCCTAAATGAGATTTCCACTATATATAGAGAGTTATGTCCCTTTATTTACTGTGCGTTTGTCCTAGGCTGCATTCGCTTATCGCAATCCAAATGGTTGGACCAGAGTTGTTCATTTATGAAGTGAGGTTGGACCTAGTAATCTGATGCTGTTGTCAGGAAAGCCTTGCAAGGCCTGCATAAACATTTGCAGGTCCTCCAGGATTTATATACCTGAAAATGTTACATTTAAAAACAGACAAACCAGTTGAACCGGATATACAAATGCGACCCAAGGTACATCATATACACTTGTTCACTGTATTCTTCCACCTACAATTGCCGAATTTTGCTTAATAGTACCTGTTGATCTTATGGCCTTTAATATGTTGTGTTATGGCCCCTTGGTTACTTTGTCTGAGACATAACTCGCATACTCTTGTCACCATGTACTATTGCCAAACTATGTAAGAGAGTACCACTTCGGATGACGGAGCTTAGCATACTGAAAATAGGTCTCGTGTTGCACGCTATACAGAGTTATGGCCCTTGCTCATTTTTGATACTGAAGTTTGGAGTTAAGACACATGATTGCTTGTGTGGTAGATTTAATTGTACATAGGGTTATGGTTGCCTTCTAGCTTCACGCTAGAGGGAATTTCCCTTTAGCTCAGTTGAGGAGCGTACGACTAGGATCGCAGGTTCGATCCCTGGTGGAAGCATCCTACTCTCTTTCCTGTTACACTTGCAATACTTTGCCTTTGTTAGAATTAAAAAGAAAATGTAAAAATTACAACTGGACCAACTTGCTGCAATATGTTATTTCTTGCAAACTTTAAATAATGGAGATCCACCAAATTACCATTGCTTGTGCAGGATAACGTATGGTTTTTGAAGATGGAACTTTCAATGAATTAGGCCCTTTGGGTTTATCACAGGAAGAACTGTAGTTAAGTTTGATATAAAGTATAAACAATAACATCAACTTTTTTATAATGTATAAGAACTTTATTGCACTGCCCTTTCATACAAACATCTTTCCCTACCTTCAAGCATTCTGCAACATCAATTGATAGGAAATATGTCAATTACTACGAAGAACTCTACAGGAGGAAAATTGAAAACAGTAACACGACCCGTAATAACAATTAACAACTTTCTACAATAACATACACCAGATTGTTCAATGTATGTCTTGTTGAATTTGTTTCCACTAGCATGGCTGTGTACCCAGATTCAACCAGAACCAAAAACATAAACCATATTTCATATATCACCAGCCTACAGTTTTTCAATATATACGTAAGTGAAGGAACTTCACGACGAAGAACTAGTAGAAATTTTTGCATTTTCCATATTAAAGATCAGCACTGTCATTTCCCCGGTTTTAATATAATTTCAGTGCCCAACATATGGAATGAAAATTCATGTACATGTACTGAACATGGTTTTGTGAAACAACAAAAATTAATTTTGCTTTGGTACATCAGGTTGATCCATTTTGAATTCCATTCACAACGATGTGAGAAAATCCATGGTAGTTTTTTGATAAATTTGTTTTGCTGTCAAAAAGATTTGAGGTCACAAATTCAATACATAATATAAGTAATGTCCCCTTTCTTGTTGTAAACAAAATTATAACTGTGTAGCTAATATACTCAACACATTCTTCAGCGGTTCAGTGGTCCAATTTAGATACACGCACATTGCAGTGTATTGTGAAGTAGTAATTTTTTGTACCTTTATAAAATATTTAAATGATGACTGTTTTGTATATTTTGTATATTGGTAAAAAAGTTCATCAAAGGTCAGTCAGAAACGCATCAATGTAGGGCAGGATACGGTAAAAATCTGTTGCCATGGATACACAAACGTTTGAATTTGTCTCACGACAGCTCAGAAGCAAATGATAACGGGTTGGAAGGAACATCCCAAACTTCAACACTGATGCAGGATCTGAAAAAAAAAGATTTTTAAAGACCTAAATTTGAGGAAAAAAAAACATCAACAAAGTTTAATTTCATTCCAATGTCAAATTCAGTTTTTCATCTTTTACTTTTTCACATGAAAAGTTTGTTTTGATATTATGTTAAAATTCACCACTGAAGACACATTTGAACTCTTCCAATTCAATGGTTGGAACAGTTCATTATGAAATTTCAGGGGTGAATGAGTTAAAAGATTTTTTCACAAGATATCGAGTTCTGTTTATAGAAAACAAAAGACCTTTAGTGTTTGCCATATATATCATTATATGGTATTAACCACCTTTTAGATAGCGTGAACTTTAATAATGTACTTGATGTCAATACCTGTGTTGTCGGTATCTGATACTTTATATGGGTGTAGCTTCTGGTTGGTCCTTTCTGTGAACTCGGAGAGGGACATGTGGAGAACCTTGACCGACTCAATCCCTGGAATATTTCTACACCAAAAAAAAAAGTGTTTGTCAATCATAATATCTTTATATCATCATAAAGGATAAACACCACTACAGTAGTCTTCAAGATTGTATGTGTAATTGGACGAAGAAAAGTGATAAAGATAGTGGCGTTGCTGGGGCTCGAACCCGCGACCATTGGCTCGCCAGCCCGATGCTCTACTGCTGAGCTAAAGGGATATTCCCTACAGCTGACGCTTGTAAGGTAACCTAATTGATGCACATCTTTTACACTTTTCCCCCCTTTTTCAAACACCAACCCAGGTTCTTTGACTCCCCGCCAAGGGTTCTCCTGCCTTGAACGGGGAGGGTCAACGGCACCAATTTGTAATAGGTCAAGGAATAGTGATAAAGATAGTGCCGTCGCTGGGGCTTGAACCCGCGACCCTTCGCTCTACAGCCCAATGTTCTACCGCTGAGCTAAAGGGAAATTCCGCTTGTAAGGCAACCTAATGAATGCACATCTTTTACATATGAATGCAGTAACGAATAGATTAAATTAATTTTGTTAATTTTGTCGGTATTCTTCAATCTCATATGAAATGAAAACAATGTCAGTGTCATTTTTCTGTCATGAGACATCATTTTAAAATTTATCAATATTTTACTTGTATAAATCTCACCCATCATCCTGGTCATTGTTGTTTGTACACCACTGCCATATAAGGTCAAACAGGTCACTTGCCCCGCTCCCCGACAGATCTGTCTGTAGAGGCAATAGGAAATCCTCCAATGTCAAGGTCACAGCCTCAGTTTGGCACTTGTAGGTCTGCTTTCCATCCAGAAACTCAATCCTGCACATTCGTGAATATTATATCTCAGAGGGTTACATCAAATATTGATATGAACTTAAAAATTCAGGTAAACTCGCTGTTTTTTTCTCACCTTTTCAAAAACCTTAAGTTTTCCTTTTTTGAGCACTTTAAATCATTTAATTTCATGTTTACTATTCCTTATTTCAGCTCCTTTAATCACCTCTTGCATTGTAAATACTGTAATACTACAACTCATACATTCACATTTATATAACCTTTTAGTGCATCAAACTGAAATTATTTAGCACTTATTCTATTATACACCAATCAAAAATGGCTAAACCTTTTCACCCTTTCAGGCTGTAACTCTTAGCAACTTGATGACGTCACAGTTATTCTTCATTGTTCTAGTCACATGACCTTTATTGTCATTGTACCATAGTTGCAAACATCATGTAACTGTGCTCTGAAGACAGCCTCCCTTTGGCCAAAACATGTCAGAAAGGATGTTAAAATCAAACATTACATTTTGTACCGGATTCAGTGGTGTTGTTGCTCATCATTTCTTTTTTTATTAGCTCTGCTTTCCCTGATGAGCGCTGTTGAATACCATTAAGGTATCCACCCCAGGATCCCTACCACCACTATGGAACTGACTTCCTCGAAGGGACGTTGGGTCTCCACCCCCCAGTTGTTATAGATCTCAAATAAGTTTTTCCATATTGTTTTAAAAACACTGCATAATCATATAAATCATACAACAGATTTTATTCAGTGCTAAGGCAGACCTGAGAATGTGTGACCTTTGACCTTACCTTAAGTAATTATTCTCCAGTATCATATATATAACATCTGACCAAACCTTAAGTTCCTTGTCAACAGAATGTGGTATGACCTTTGACCTTATCTTTTGTCATTACACCTAGAATGTGTGCCCTTTGACCTCACATAGTCACTAGACCTGAGATAACCTTACCTAGAATCACTGCTCCCCAGGATGTGTTGTACGACCATCATGGAGTCGACAGCCTCCTGGTCGACCTGCATCATGCTGTTGGTCGCCGCCTGTGACGTAATCCTTGTGTTCTTGTCACTGGGCTACAAAAACATGGCAATGTCTTATTTTAGCATTCATTTTAAATAATCGAGTTCAATATTTCCCAAAAAGTGAATTTATCATATCTATCATATTTACAAGCCAAGGTAATTGATTTCAAACATGACGGTTTATGTCAATGGATATATAAGTGATATATTCAAAATTAATGAATCGTATCAAAAACAAACTTGCATAACATTGTGTAGCCATCGCCTTTACTTTATGGAATCTGAACGACTTACACTGATGCCCCACATTGTTCACAAGACCTCATCCCACAGTAGACACTAGTATATATAAATTGTAACAATTATATAATCCACTTACGGTTGATAAAATTCACAGAAGCCTTCATTTCACCATGAACAGTTCAAATAACCATAATGGTGAAATGAACCGCGATTCATAGTACCATGAGCTTCACACAACCATAGTAAAACAGATGGACGCATACCAGTATATGCATGCCAATATTATAACTGTATATATATGCTTGTGAAATGCAGTGTATTCTGTAAAAACATAATTTCAGTTATTAAGGCCTATCTCTCACCTTTTCTGTTTTCCAGCGTTCCCGTGCTGTAACAGGGGCAGTACGGGGCCTCTTGCCTGCATGAGTGGCCCCTACAGGGCGTTTTGACTTGGCCAAGTTCTTCACATAAGTGTGACCACCAAACCTTGTGGCCTGCCATCTGATCAAGGGGAGACAACTGTTACAGAACCTGACAGAATACCTGTATCTTGGGGTTTAAAGATTTATATATAATAATGTCTAATACCTTTTGTCATGTTACACAAAGATTATTTTATACACAATTATAAAATTTACTTTAGGCTAACTCCATGGACCTGAGATCTGCTCATATTAAATCAATAAAATGTGAAAATATCGGTGATGTTTTGTAAAACATTACATAAATTTTCACCATCTACTTTTCTATCTAGTAAAATAATACAACTAATTTGACTGTTTGTACTTCCTTTACCTTTTTTGAGCAGCAAAAGATCATATTCTGCATTTGTAAGTAAACATTATTTATCATCATATGTTATATATGTTAAATGTATGTACAATTATTCGCCTTGTATTAATACTTTTAGAAGCAGTAGCTTGGTTAGGTGTTCAGCTTCCCCACCTAGCATGCTGTGACAGTTAAGTAGCAATTAAGACCTTATTGTATGTTTTGCTTTACTAAATTTGAAATGCTGAAATAAAGTTTTGTCTATATTTGCCCATGGTATAATTGATATTAGACACATAGAATAGTAATCTCTTAGCATAGATCTATCACACACGATTGCTGACAAACATGTATACAGTACCTTTTCATGCCAAATGTGAGCTCATCAAGGATATAACAACTTTTGTAAAAAGAAAAGTCTTGAATTTTGTAAGTGAAAATATTCATGTTCATTGACAACTTCCACTTGAGTATTCTATTAGATATAAATATAGCCAACACTGTTCAGAGACTAGTCTAAATATCTGTAAGGAAATTCCGACTACGGTAATACTCTGTCCTTATTTTTGTCTTCAAAAAAATTTATTTAGTAAATTAAACATACCTAGTTTTTAATTTCCTCAATCTTCTTTAGACTTTTTGTAGCAAAACTTAAGAATATTATTATTCCATTTTTAAATATCAGATAAAATAATTATTTTCCCTGGATTTTAATCATCATTACGTTGCTTCTAGTCTATGAACATGTGGGTCGTCAATGCTTTCCTTTTTTATCACTGAAGTGATTGAACCAGTCTACGTCTAATCAGTGTCTGAATGCTAAATAGATTACTAAGTTTAAATGCAATTAAATCTAACTGTAATCACCATTTCAATTGCTAGGATCAGAACATTGCATTTTCCATCTAAAACATTTAAAAGAAACACATATAGTACGTCTTAACGATTTCCAGAATTATCAGACCTGTTTTAGGTCTAGATTGGTTCAAGTGATTCAACCGCATAAATCTAATGCATTGTGCTCACTTGTATCGCATGGAGTCCGGCGTTATTTTGCCCCTCCAGTCTATGGCCTGAATCACTGTGTTAGTTGGTGTAGGCACAGACCTTCGGGGGGTGAAATGTTCAGGTGCATCAGGGGAAGGTATGAGTATATCACGACTTGTGAAGGGGTTAGAGGTCAGGAAGAAAGGTCGTGACACAACAACATCGGCAGATGTTACCGGCTGACTGATAACAAGAAGGATAAAACAGATCACATAACAACGAAAGAAAAATTAACACTTTTATCAAGTTTATAAAATATTGGAATAAATTGAAGAAAGGATTTGTGTCTTTAAATTAAAATTATTTAAAAATCATTTGGGATATTAAATTTCTGTTTGGCAAAATATCTTCACAAGTGTCCATCTATGCTCTATATATCAACCATCAATACCATTAACATTTTGTATATATTTGTATATATTTGTATATATGCCGTAACCATTATAAGATGCAGTAGTGACACACTAGTAACTGAGTGAAATGGAGAGGTTTGCAATTTTAATTACTATTAAAGAATATTTGTGAAAGTAATGAGTTTTCCTGTATTTTCTTTCCATGACATGAAAAATCTGATAAAAATAGAAAAGTCTTCGATATTCCCCCTTCCCTCTCTCCCTCCCTCCATGAGTTTGTTTTCAAGATAACCTCAAAATATATAACTCAGAAAACTCAAAAATAGCATAACGAAAAGGCACCCCTGTGCTATGTGATACACTCATGGTGGAAATTTAAAGATAAAATCTGCAACATTTTTCAGATCTATGCTCTAGAACTCAAATATGCACCAAATTTTAAAAGATTTTGGCACTGTTTCTATGACAACTCAAAATTCTTGAAATCAACAAGTTGCAAAAGCTAAAGGCACTTTTCTGCCATGTAGTTTACACATATATTAAGTTTGAAGATCTAATCTGGAACAGTTTTGGATATATGCTCCAGAAGCAAAAATATTCATCAAGATGTTCATATTTTTGGCATGTTTCCAGAACAACAGATTTTTTTTTTGAAATCAGACATTTAAAATTACCACTCGTCTGCACTGTCATTGACTTATGTGGGAAGTTTGAAATAACAATCTGTTTTGAGATATTCGGCACTTCACTATTGCACATGAGACAGAACCTGTGTGTATACCCCCAGCCAACTTTGTTGAGGATAGGATAATAAATACAGTTCAACCTGCCTTTAGAGACCAGGTGTATTTCTTCCCAAGACCCCGATCACATTTGGTCATTCCACCTCCCTCAACCTCTAAACTCTCCCTTAGATCAGACACTAGATCTACTACTGCCTCGTGTTATATTAATATATTAGGAGAGGTAATCTGGTTAAAGATTGTGCTTGTATACAGGCATGATGTGTACGATACTCACGTAGGGGTGTTTGATCTCTGTACTGGACTAGTCGACCGCATGGCATGGTGGACATGGAAAGTCGGGGAGGCCGACCTCATCCCCTGGGGATAGACTGGGCTGGTAGACCGGACCCCAGTGGCTGTACTGGGGCGGGACAAAGGCCTCATGGGAACGCCCATACTGGATGGCTGACGGAACCCAGGCTGAGGCGTTGGGGCCAGCTATGAAGAAAATTAAAGACATCAAATCAACATATCTTGGTGCTGTATCCTATTGAAGTAATGTTTCACTAAGGTGATAAGCTGATCCTTAAATTCATATTTACTCATTTAAGTGTCTTCTTGAGGAATTGTATATGTCTTAAATGTGTTTCTAACGGTTGAGTGGAGGAGAATAAAAAGAGCATCGAAATTAATGCATAAATGAATGAGCAAACAGGTAAAGAAACAACTATATTACATTGTGTAAGAGAGATAATCAAACATTTGCACTGACAGAATTTTTTTTCAAACTCATTTCTCTTCACCCATGCTGAAGGATGAGAGTTTTATCTTTATTTCCTTCATTGGGCTTTGTCCTCCGGGGAAAGGGGGGGGGGGGAGGTTGGTTTACACCCTTTTTTGACCACGTAATTACTGACCCTTTCTTTGTAGTGTGCCATATCCTCTGTGACATCATCAATCATAGTGACCACCTGGTCCAGTCGTACCAAATGACCAGTACCAACAACCTCTAGTTCCTTTTCTTCAGGCTGTTTCTCCTTATTCTCTCTGTAAAAGTTTTACGAGGCAATAGGGTTTTATATATTCATATCATCTACATTGTCAAACTGCACTAACAATGGAATTCTTTTTTCAACAAGTTACATCTCTTTAGTATTGCATTTAGTTGAAAAGTACAAAAGTCTGTTTATCATGATTCCTTTTTTTTGTGGTAAGAAAGGAAATTTACTTTCAGCATCAATCTCAAATTCAAGAATCATGGAAAAAGTGTGTGATGCAGAATGTAAAATCCTCATTCAAATAAACAATAGAAGAGTTCAATTATCTGAGCCCACATAAAGTTTTGATTCATTACTTTCTTTGCAAGAGGAAAGTGGGGATTTCATTGCTAGGAGAGAAATCTCCCTTCATTAATAGGATTACTGCTTACAAGGAATTCTTACTTGTTGTTTAGAAGTTTCCTGCCCAGTGGCTGAACTTTTTGTGTTTTGTGCTCCGTTTTTTTGTCCTTGACCTCTGGTTTGGTAGAGGACTTATTGGGGGAGGAGTATGGACGGTACTTCGGTAGCTTTGACGGGTAATGGCCTTCTGTAAACTGGTAAAACTCCTCCAATTCCTGGCTGGTGATCGTTTTAGCAGGGTTGGCCTCCACTGGCAGGGGACCTAATACTGCAAGGGGAAATCAGACAATGGGCAGACAATGGGGAAATCAGACAATGGGGAAATCAGACAATGGACAGACAATGGGGAAATCAGACAATGGGCAGACAATGGGGAAATCAGACAATGGGGAAATTATAGGGATGCATGTAGTACATTTAATCAGTCTTTATTAAAAGTTATAGTATTTTGATGTATGCAACTATGAAGGTGACTACGACAGAGGTGTTGTTAGACATGCTCTTTACAGAGGTGTTGTTAGACATGCTCTTTACAGAGGTGTTGTTAGACATGCTCTTTACAGAGGTGTTGTTAGACATGCT
>JAUMHH010013441.1:0-11001 GCA_032359455.1 Chlamys rubida
TTCTATTTTAAGGAAGATTTCCAAGTCTTATATGTGCATTTTGAGTCGTAAGGACCCTTTTCTCAGCCGCTGGCTCATATGAAGTTGTAATTGCTATCTCTTTGTGTGATATGAAGGTCAATGTTTTTGATTACGTTCATTAGTGTGCCTTGTGGTTTTGTTTTGAATGATGGTTGACGTCGATGGAGCAGACGCTTACCCTTCCGGAACACCTTACTCTTATTCTCATTGTACTTGTGCAAGGATCGCGATATACAATGTCCATATTACAACATACAATACCTTTACCACGGCTCTCATACTGTTTTTACAATGCATGCCTTTAGATTTATAGATTGATCTTTACTCTTTGACGATGCTTTCACACTAATTTCTTACAAGCATGTGATGATCTTGACTCTCACGTTGTCTTTATGATTGTATGTCTTAACAAGAATAGAGTTATATAAACCATAACATTGTCTATGCCATGTTTATTTATACAAATATTGGATTATCCTGACAGACATCTATAAATTGAATGTATTATATTTTTTTTTTTTAAATTTGTCTATTCAGTGCATGGCTTGACAAACATAAGATGATTATGACTGATTAATTCAATGTGCTTTACTTACCTTTGTAATTATTATGTAACACACTGATATAGTGTCCTCTTTACTCGTAGATTGCGTATGAGGAGGGATTGCAGAGTCAGTATTCTTTCGGTATTTTGGCTGGTCTGCATGTCATAGTTGCAGTAAGTACCTTTGTTTTTCTGCCCAAAGATCGCATTCATAAGCTGGAAACGTCAAACCAGGCAGGTGGGGAGGAAACTGTCGAATCCTTTATTACGGAAAAAACAGACATCCAAGGTACTCATCTCCTAAATATCTCTTATTTTTAACTATTACATTTGAAAATATAAAATTCTACCATTGATTAAATGTAGAAAAAACACGTAAAATCGTTTACTGCAATTAAAATGTATTTGTGTTGTATTTTTAAAAATAAAAGTCTGTTATGTTTATAAATAGTTAAGTTTAGGTTGATTTTATTATCTTGAAGGCAATGTCAATATCAATGTCAGTAGGTGATTACTTGTTTTGCCTGTCTGTGTTTACTTGTTATATAGATGATTCCTTACTTGGCAATTCAAGTGATTGTATACCAAATTGATCTCATCTTGTTTATTTTTAGAAATAAGTTTAACACGTAACCCATTTTCTTTGTATTTTCAATACATTCTACGTTTAGATCCAGATTCTCCAGTTTATTTGAAAACTACCGAACCACTAAAGGAGAATTCGGAAACGTCTCGAAGACGTCACCCGTCCCTGAAAAACTGCATCATTTCCGACACGTTTATACTGCACGTGCTTTGGGTCTGCATACTTCAGTTGAGGTTCTACTACTTTCTCGGTTCCATGAACAGCTATCTACACAGGATAACAGATAACAACAAGCTTTTAGGTACACATACATTTTGATACAGTCTATCATATGTAGGTTATGTCTAATATGGGTATAGAATTTGGGACAGAACTGAGGGTCGGGGATATGCCGAGATTCTGACACCAAATTCCAAAGTATGAAGCAGTGTAATTTATGTTCGTCATACTGTTTCATTTTCCAAATTTCGAAAGTTAAATCACCTGGTGTTTTTATTTCGTTCATCTTAGACGGCTGTTAGAACTTCCATATCTCAAATTGGATTTCCTTCGTTTTGGCAACAAACATCACTGATGAAACAGCTGTACGATGCAATGTTATTCATGTTTGTCATACTGTTTTACTTGATATGAAGATTTAAAGTAGGATTATAATCACAACATACTCAAGCGTCACCAGTTAAGTGGGTTTTTAAGTTTATTTAGCCGACTAGTTTCGCCTCGAAAGATGAGGCTTCATCAGGACAATTTTACAATGTTTTAGACACCTAAAGTATTCTTAGGGAGGATAACTTTTATATTGTGATGTAATGGACAATGAGCTTTGGCCAGGGGCAGATAATCAATTGTGAACAATAAGTGATTATGACATCATAGGTATTATGACGTCATCAATAGTAGTAGTGTTGTTATGGACTTTAGGAAGAAAGATACTCATTTCTATGTTACAAGGAAGTAACTGTTTACACAGATATAAATGGAGAATACTTAGTGAAAAATAAAAATTCAAATAGGTTAATGGCATAATGATAGAGTTGGTGGTCCACAGTGGCAAATGTCTTTACAACACATAATAAGCTGTTATTTGCATAGTAGCCAAATATTGGGAGTGCTTCCCTCAGGTGTATGGCTAGATGATGATATCATCAATGTAAACTTCAGTTTTGGTTCTCTGTATAAGTATTCTACCAACAAATGTGATATATTTCCGTTATATGAAGATTTGTCTTAAATAGATGATTATTTGTGTCCAAATCTGGAGTGATCTTGTGATGATGACAATGATAATTCTTGCATTTAGTAATGGGTAGTTCCATATTCTCAATATGCTGTTCTTTCAATAAGATATTTTTTTTAACCATTATAAAGTTGGGATAAATGGTGGCCTTCGGATGATTTCTTTTTTCCTTTGAATTTTGATCTTTTCTCTGTCTCTTCTTCATTTCACAAGGATTAGTTTTTTTCTTGCTTATGGATCTCAGTGGGAGCATTTACTGTTAACTTAAAGTGGAAGGTTTTATCATAATCAGTGGTTTGAGCTGGTCCTGAAGTAGACTCCTAGGGCTCCTCTGACGGATCCGAGGCTCCAGTAGAAACTCTTCGATCTATGTAATGGTGATGGGGCCAACGTCAGTTGTAGGTTTGTGGGTTGATCAGTGGGGCGCATATCTCATTGTAGTTTTATTATATATTATACTCAATATTTATAAGTACTTCACTTGATATGAATATGGTACAAACGATATGAAAACTGTTTGATATAAGTATGCATATATGAATATGTGAAGCTTTACCATTTTATATTGCATATAAGTGAAGATGCGGGTGATTTGATAACTAACATATATGGCTATTGATACCATACATTTATTCCGACAAACGAAATCAGTATTAAAGTATTTGTGATGAATAAAACTAATTCTTCAGGTACTTTTAAGTTACATTTAACATTTTGCATAGCAGCTGTATTTTATCTATTTCTCATTTCAATATGTAAGACTACCAGACATGACGTCGTTGATAAAACAATATATAAAAATGTAAACGGTTTTAATGAAACAAATATATATTCATACACACGAATGTAGATGTTCTTAATTAACACAAATACGTATCAATACATACAGATGTAAATGTTCTTAATGAATACATATCACTATCAATAAAAGAAGATTAAGTCTTAGAATATTAGAGGCCTACATACCCTAGATTTTGGGGTTTTGTTAATTCCTGTTGTTGTCTTTCCTTTTATTTCGGGGTTTTCTCAGTTCTTGTTGTTGTCTTTCCTTTTATTTTTGGGATTTCTGTTCTGTTTTTAAATTAATATTTAGATCGAACTACATTCTCGTGTATTGATTCTGTGGTATTTATTTTACTTGGCCGGAAGATGATAGTCGTGCATTTAACATACCTAATAGGTAAAACATGTAAGGTTGGTATGCTCTTAATTTCAATGTCATTTTACAGTAAGTCAATTCACCAATATCCTGATGTATACAATGGTATGCGGCGCTATTTCTTCCTCGCTTGCTGGAGTTTTATATGATTGGCAACGACAAATATTTCGCGGTAAGTATCAAAATATTGGATCTCGTACACTTAAAATATCACAAAAGACCACAAACGTTTGAAAGGAGAAATGATTAAACTTACATTGTATATTATAGAACATGTTATGTGTGTAGGCTTTGGTAAGCACATTTCAATGTTGTTTCATGTTTTGTTGTCTGTTTTTGTTTAACCTTAAGACATAATTCACTGAAGGACACCAATGATGAAGATATGTATTTGTACATAGTTGTCGGAGATCGTTTTAAATATGGATTTTAATCCCTTTGGCCTTTACTACCATTGATGTTTCCAAAATGGACGAACGACAAGATAGTAAAAATGTTAACTTTTTTTTGGCTCCTCATCGTTTTTTTTATTTTTATTTTAAATAGTTACTTCGTTCAAAAAGCGTTTGTCAATATATCGTCTCAAAAATGTTCTACCTGCTGTGTCTTCCATCATGACCTGATGTAATTTGTTGACGATTTTGTTTTCCAGACAGACAGTCACATCTCCAGCGCCAAATATTGCCTTCCATCCTGCCCATTAGTGTTGGTAGTGGTTTAGGTATCCTCCTGTCTGTGATGGTTCTCGTGCCTAGTCTGGACATCCTGTATGGCGATTTTATCGTCATGACGTTACTACGGTCATTCCTGTACAGTTCCGCCACTACCTTCATAGCCACGGTGTAAATGTTTAACGCATATATTGATACATAGCGTCTGAAAGATATAAAAAGCGTTATATATGTCGAATATTGGGTTCCTATATAAACACATGTACTAATATAATATGCAAATGTGATTTGCATTAGAGAGTCACCCTTAAACCGAATAAGTTACAATAGCGCGGAATCAAATATGTGTATCTATGTGTTTTACCTTTAAAATATTTAATCGATAAATATAAGATTAAACCAAAATAAAATCATAAACAAGACTAAGAAGGTTTATTTTAGTTCGGAACTCTTTTTGGATAAAAAGTTAACATAATTACAATATAGCATATTACCTTAATGTACAATGTATTCTTGTACTCATAATTAAGCAATTATACATGTATTACTAGGGATATTACGTCAGTAGTTTTTATTTTCATACCAAATAATATTATTTTCATTTGCTAAATAATTCGTCACTATATACGCTTGACATGTTTATAAAATACGATGCATTTTATACATACTGACATTTTGTAAACTGTATGTGTGTATACATACGGCCAGATGTGGGACAATTATGTGAAGAACTTGACCCATTTTTAAAAAAGTCCCAACGATGTCGCTAAATCTTAACTATTTAAATGATGTGTTCTGATATTTTGTTTCTTTATCGCTTACAAATGGCGTTTTGATATTTCTAGGTTCCCGAGCGAGTACTTTGAGGTGTTGTACGGAATAATGATAATAACGGCGGGAGTGTTTGGCTGTCTACAATTCGCTTTATTCACCTGGTCACAGAGTTATCAAGCAGCTCCCGTTCATGTACGCATCCTAAAATATGTTAGCATGACAAATTTACATAAGCCGCTTGTGTGTTTACGAATCTTTTTATAATAAAATGTCGTGCTTGCGGCAGACAATTTCTATTAATAGCTTATCATTTTCACTTAAAATCGAGTGTATTTATTCATGCAAATATACGTTTTAGTGAAACCAGATTTGTGCCAGATATTAATTTTTAAAAACAAAAAGACATGTTGATTTTCACGTCATTCTGATTGAAATATGGATTTATAAATTTATTTAAAAACTTTCAATTCATTTTTTTTTTAATATTTTGTCAAAAGACCTACAGTGCATGACTCCGATGGGTGAGTTACCGAGTAAACTTAAGTACCATTAACATTTACGTTGATTTGAAGGTTAATGAACCGCATATACCATATACAATTTTGTGGTATGGAGTTAGAACGTGATTGGCTTACGTTTGTTTTCTGTTTCAGTCTGACGTGTTCTGTATATGCCTAACAGCAGTGTCATTTGTACATCCTATCTACCACTGGTTCAAGTGTCGACGTGAGACCGAGTACAACCTCGACAAACATTAATGCAGCGGAAACAACATTAAATAGTGCCATATCGCTTTGATTATAAGTTTGATAATATATCTAATACTGTTACTTTTTATCAAATCAGCCCAATAGCTATCGTGATGCATTGTATGTTTTAACAGAAATCAAAATATACAATTATTTTTACGAAAACAATTTTTTTTTTTTACCATCTAAGCACATTTTCAATTTATATAAACTGAATTATAGTATTTATGCTTGCATGAATGAGGAAATGTCATAACTAGATATATATTCTTGATATATTTCCTCCTTTAATGAATATTTGATTAATGTTTATCTAGTCATTCACATTGGGAGAAGGTGGTAAGCTTACCGTTGTTAGATCTATTTTCATGTAAACAACGGTTTTCGCCTATCACCACTTGTTTTATAGAAGGGTGTATATTTTCGTTAGCCTTACCTCTGGTTTACAGAGCAATATAATGTGTCATTTAAATGTGTATGTTCCGCATAAATGGCGTTTGTTTTGTCATTATATTGTGCAATACATTCACGCTAGACGACTTACCCAAGTTACGCCGTTAGACACATCTAGATATCATGTAGTTTAAGGGCTCGAGTGATGGAGTTCATGGTGACATACACGATGCTTTAACTATGTCAGGTCGATAACCTTTACGGTTATTTACACTTGAAACGTATCCTGTTTGTATTATGTCGCTGATCCAAACGTATCGTCGCTGATCCTTTCAGATAAGAACAGCGGTCACATTAACTAAGGTGTCACATGCAGCCAACTCTACCAATACGTTGACCCAATTTTACCTTGTTTGTTTAAGTTGTTGGGGCATACTTTTTATATTTATTCAGTCAACTTTACACGAGTTTAAGGTAGAGAGTTCCAACAATCTGTGTTTTATCTCCAACGAAAAAGAGTTCCAATGTGTTTTGCAATTTACTAATTTGTAGATGCTTGCTCATTTACTTTGCCAAAGAGCAACGAACAGAAGAAATGTATTTGATAATTGTTTTGAATATTTCCGCCACGGGGTTCGATCTCTGGATTCACTGACCTCTTTACTATAAAACAGGGGGTTTATTCACTGTGATACCTGCCATTGCAATTTTATGTTAATTATTTTCTGCATTATCCTAAAAAGCTCACAGAATTATAATTTCAGTGTCATCCTCGATACCCCAGGGGTTACGCTCACGTACGTTCTTCGCAGGTAAGTGAGTGTAACCCCTGGAATTTAGAGGATATATGCGATAGAAATGAGCGGCGGGACTCTCTATATTCAAAGTCTTTCCTTAGCATTCGTTTTAACCTATGGGAGTTATTTCCCTTCATTAAATATATTGCGATATGCACATCCGTTACTGAGTTTTAAAACACAAATAATAGTTATACAGTATTTATAATAACATTTTAGCAATTCATTCGACCTGTGAGATTGTTTGTATGATAAGAATAATTTAAATTACGTTGTTATAAGTGAAAAAGTCAAATATCTTGATTTCTGGGGGGTTTAAAGTAATTATATTTGCATGAATGTGTCAAAGGATACTACAAATATCCTTAAGCTACTGCATTAAATCTGCTTTTGTTCATCCTTAGATTATATCCTATTCTGACAACTCAACAAGGTTAACATGATTCTAGAATGTCTTTTTCATTGAGCGCTAGGATTGACAAATGTAAAATGCAAATAATAATAATGCTATCTGATGAGAATAGATAAATTATAAAATGAGGATATACAGCTTTAACACATAAGGACCAAACGGAACTGGAATCGCTACAAAAAACCCAAAGACAGATTAAACCAACATTCACCTAATATAAAAGTCTTTTACTCATTCACCCTTGAAGACGCATTTAAACTCCTCCAACTCAAAGGTTTGATAGTTCATAATGAAATTTCAGGGGCAAATGAGTTAAATTTCATTTCATAGGATTAATGACATGCTAGTAGATCTAGATATTTGAGTTAAGTTTCATTTCATTTTTCCTCTGGAGTCTTTGTAATAAATTTTGCTGAGCAAGGAAAATGCAAGATCGACTAGAAATCCACTCCGCAAAGCTCGTACTAGGCAAATGTTTTCACGGACTATGGGTAAGGGCGGAGGTATCATTGTTTTTATAAGAAATAAGCTAAGGAAATATTGTGAATTTGTAACTAACGTTAAAGATAGTTTTGCATTACTGAAAATATCGGGACGCCTTTTTTAGACGGCAAAGATTTATATACTTTTATTTGTTATTTTTCACCAGCAAATAGCACATATTAACATGATGAAGATATCGATCTATTTTTAACTCTTGAAAACTTAATCAGTCAGTATATTAGATATCATCGCTGGAGATTTTATTAGCAGGACCGGTGACAACTGTGATTTTATCAGAAATGACAGGCTTACTGATGATATTATTAAAACAATGCCTGATAATGTTAGATATATCCCGGATACAACTATGTAGATACGTAGTAGTGAAGATAAGAATGTCAACCAGTTCGGTCGACAGTTGTTAACACTGTGTAAAGCCTTATCTTTAAGAATAGTAAATGGAAGACATCATGATGATCCTAATGGCAGTATTACATGGTAACAGAGGAACTAGTCTAATCGATTATTTGTTAGTAGAAGAATCGACATTGTCTAGTATAACAAATTTTCAATCTGAAATCTTTAATATCTTTTTAAATCATTCGCCTGTTTCTTTTTGTCTGAAAATAACCCATTAGAAATTAAGTTAAACAGCATACACACAAGAAAATATTAAAAGTGAAACACATGTACAACATAAATGGAAAGAAAAGAACACTGATTATGTAAACAAAGCAATATCTGACCCTGTTGATTTTAGTTCTAAAAGTATTGATGATTGTATTGAAAAATTCACAGTGATGTTAAATTATATTGTTCAACCTTTTTGTTCACAAACTGTTTCCCGAAATATTTCTCAAAAGGTGCAACTGAAACGATGTGAAGATACACCTTGGTTTAATGAGATTTGTAGACGACGTTATAAAGATTACAAAGCTGCATTAAAATCTTTTAATTTTTCGAAAACAGTAGAAAATCGTAATATATTAGTCAACAAAAAACGTTTTTATAATATTGATGAAACTAGGCTCAAGAGAGAATATCAGGGGCATAATGGAAAACAGATGAATTATTTAAGGAAGCATTACCCTAAGTCATTCTATAAACATTTTGGAAAACGTAAGAAATTGAAGAAAAGTACATTAAATGGAAATGACGTTTTAATAATTTTTCAAATCTGGCAACTTCGGTACCTAGCATAAATGAGGATATTTTTAATCATTTAAATAATAATGACCGTTCTAATTATCCTGCTTCATTTTCAGAATTAGATGGGGAAATTGAAGAAGAAGAAATTATTGCAGCTATTAGAAATTTAGATATGAATAAATCACCGGGAAGCGACAATGTTTTAAACGAATACTTTCTCAAATGTAAGACATTGTTGTTACCTTGCCTAAGTAAGATTTTTAATAATGTATTTAGTTCAGGTCACTATCATCCTACTCGTTGGAGCCAAGGATGCATTTTACCAGTTTTTAAAAATGGTGATGCAAATGATGCTAATAATTACCGTGGTATATCTCTTGTTAGTTGCCTCGGTAAGATTTTTACCTCTATTCGTAATCAAAGGCTTAATGAATTTGATAGAACTTATTGTAAGATTTCTGACGCTCAATTTGGTTTAAAAAGAAAACGTCTACTGTTGATGCCATTTTTATATTGCATTTTTTAATAAGATAAACACTTAAGAAACGAAAAAGGCTGTATTGCTGTTTTGTTGATTATGGAAAGGCATTTGATTTCGTGAATAGTCAAAAATGATGGTACAAATTGTTAAGAGAAGGTATTGATGGTAAAATGTTAACTATAATAAGATCTTTATATGAAACAGTTAAATGTTGTGTGCAGTATAAAGGAAAATTGTCAAACTTCTTCACTTGTAAAAACGGATTATTCCAGGGATAAATTCTTTCGCCAATTATATTTTCCTTATATGTAAATGATTGTGAAACGCACTTTTTAGAAGAAAATTGTCCATCTATTGAAATACAGTTACTCAATTTGTTCATAATAATGTACGCTGATGACATGGTCATTGTAGCAGAAACTCCGGAAGGTCTTCAAAAGATGCTAGATTCTCTTTTAAATTATACTAGTAAGTGGGATTTAACAGTGAATACTGATAAGACTAAAGTGATTGTTTTTAGAAATGGTGCTAAATTGAGTAACAATGAATACTGGACATATAATGGGGTCCATTTAGACATTGTAGATGAGTTTAATTACCTTGGCGTTTTATTGAATTATAATGGAAAGTTTTGTAAAACGCAACAAAAAGTAGCGGAACAAGGTCGTAAAGCATCGTTTGCAGTTACAAAAGTGTGTTAGAAACATTATTTTAATTTTGAAACAATAGTGTCTGTATTCGATACATATGTCGCTTTAAACTATGGGTCTAAAATATGGGGAAGTCATAAGGCAGCAGATATAGAAAAGTTACATCTACTTGGTGTTCGTAAAACTACTCCAAATTGTATGATATATTTTGAATTAGGAACATATCGAATGGAAATTTGTCGTAAGTTAAGAATGTTTAAGGATAAAATTGCGTAATACAGATAATTGTATACTTCAGGCATGTTATGAAGAAATGTTTGACTGTGAAGATTATTGGCTTATGAGTATAAAAAATGAATTGTTTAGGATCGAATTGGGATATTTTTGGCAATTGAAAGACATACAAGATGATTTAGTGCCAATTTTTAAAGAAGGAATCACGGATATTTTCAAACAGGATTTTTTTGAAAAAATTAACACTTCTTCTAAATGTAATCTATACAAATATCTCTGTGATGAGTTTGGTTTACAAAGTTACCTAAAAAAGTCTATTGATATTCAACACTTGAAGGATTTAGTAAGGATTAGAACATCTTCTCATAAACTTAATATAAAAACTGGTAGATACCAAGGTATTGAACACAGGGACAGGGTTTGTTCGTTATGTGCCTCTAATGATGTAGAAGACGAATTTCATTTTGTTCTTTAATGTCCATTTTATTCCGATTAACGTAATTCATTTATTAAATTTCTATATCAGACATACAAGTATGTATAAATTCATTAAGTTGTTATCTTCTGAAAATAAAAAAGAAATTACTAATTTGGCCAAATATGTAAGAATCGCTAATAGAAGACGACAAAATGTACTGAATTAAGTCAATTGTATCTAGTG
>JAUMHH010013452.1:0-25417 GCA_032359455.1 Chlamys rubida
CATTTACCATAACAACCACTTATTCTACCGTCGCTTCATTTTAATCTGAACAAAAAAATCGTTGCCTTTGAATGCAGGGAATAGAATATACCGTTATGATTGGTCAATACCAAAAAGTGATATTTTCACACTGTGAAAATATCACATTTGATATTTGTCACAGTGAGAAAGATATCAGTTCTATCAAGTTGATAGAATCCGATATTTCACTTGCAAAAATGTAATAAATTGCGCTATTTCGGTCGTAGCTTTTAAATGTGTTATCAGGCAAAATAAAACCAGTCGAAACCAATCCTAGGCATATGAACTTAGCTGTTGTGAAAACAATAAACACTAAACAAACAAAACCTGCATTGGTTAGGCTGTATGTACCAACGGTAATATCTCGAATCTTGTACCCTGCCTGAAACCTGTCGGTTCTTAAGGATAAAACTCTTAGTAAACTAATAGCAAATATCACCAGATAATATGAACAGGATGTTTTTTTCGCGATATCAAGTACGGTAATGTTCATCGACGCTAAAAATGTGACAATGGGAAAACATTTTAACATGACGATGACGTTATTGGTATAATTTGTATTGTAATCATGTCAGTGTTGTGAAATCCCGCTGTGAACATGCACCGGTTTCCGTTATTTTAAATTCACGATTACCAAACTGCCTCCATCCAATCTTTATCTTGAGGAAAATGTAAAGCAAACAACATATGACGTCACTGACATGTGCCCGGAGGAAGAAAACCACAAATCACTACGATTATTTCCTTGTCTCCTTCCTAGCGTCGAATTCATCTGTTTTATGCAGGTTGTCATAAGGACACAAATAGCGTTTTTTGTTTTGTTTTTAATTGATACTTTGACGAGGAATCTGCAGTATTAAGTTTTCAACAGATACCGTAATTAGGTTGTCAATATGACATTTGGAATCAGAAACCTTCCAAACGTACTCTTTAAATCAAAACATGAATCATTTGTATTAATTAATCAATAAAAAATAGCAGGAAGCATGGAGAGATACGTTTACCGCGATATCAAGTAAACAACCGGATGTATATCAAATGTAAGGAGCACTAATTGATTAAAATTGCACTGCTATCAAAAATCATAATCAAACGGAAGCAGGATACCAAATTGCACAACGCAATCGGGAAAACTGAAAAACAAAATAGCGTTAACACACAGGGACAAGTTAAAACAAGTAGAAAATGATCGATACAAAAAAAAGGACCAAAATAACACTGAAATGAGAACCAGGTGCTGTTGAAATCATTTTGTTATTTCGTTCTGATTTGATAAGGTTTGGTATATGGAACTCTATGTAGCGTCCTATTAAATAATGTTTTGGATTAAGTTTCAAATTGGTTATAAGCGTCCTTTTACATTGTAAAAGCTCAAGTCATTTAAGGACGTATCTCATCAGTTAATGTAGTCATGCCAATGCGTAATGTGAGCTGTATGATGGTGTATTTGCTTCTTTGTTAAAGCGTGGAATTGATGCCAACATAAAGCTACGTAAACCTCACCGAGAACGGTATTCCACCCGGTCACATTATAATGACAACGGATTAACCGGTTGTGACTACCCTAAATGCTTACAGTTTAACAGGGAATCAAACTTAGAATAAAGAGTTAGATTTTTTTTGGCTGTTTCCGGCTTATGATCTTCCCATTGGGACACTTTATCTCATTGGTGACAGTAATGTGCGACAGTTGAAATTGCCCATGTCAGGAAGGTCACTGGTTCTGTCCTAAGGACCATGACAAATGTAGCTCTTATTCATTGCTAAACGTTCAGCTTGAGGGTAAGCACAGTAACTGGTTGAATCGTTGTCAGTATAATGTGACCGGCTGGAGTACTGTGCTACGTGCCTTTGGTTTTTCAGTAAAGTAGCACATCAGATCCGCGCCCAGCAGAAATTCACCCGATCATATTATACTGACAACGGCTGAACAAGTTGTTGCCATTACCGTAAATGCTTACGTTAAGCAGGGAATAACAACTACCATTTTCACAGAATCAAGTATATCCCGGCCTGGGGACAGAACCCATTGACTTCCTCACCTGGTCGAACGTTCAACATTAAAGCCAAAAGTGAGGCTTTGCAAAGCAAGGCGGTAGGAAACAAAAGGAAGAAATCGAGACGAATATAAGGATCCCAAATGTTGCAATGGGTGCAGCAGATTTATTTCTGTCGCTTTTGTGTTCAAGAGAAGAGGGCACAAAAGCAAATCCTTTATTCTACAGGGGGCTCCCATGGTATTCGCCTCTTATTTTATAAAGATTTATCAATGTTCTGGGTTAAAATTTATATATTCTTTTAAGACAATCTTCGAAAGTCAATGGGTACGCTCATCTACGTTCTCTTCACCCATGGAATAAGTCGCGACAAAATAGATTTGTTTGCATGTGCAGCATTGTGGATGATACAGGTAGACGAGTTTGATCCTTTCACATACAGCAGAAGAACCACGCGGAAACCTTACGGAAAAAAAGTCGGGTAACGCTCCTCTGTTATCTTCAAAGGGCAGGAATCAACCTAGCAATTGGGCAGTCCTTTTGCCCGAAACAAGTCAAATAGCTAACCTCATTCCTACGATTTTTTCCTGACAATATCCAGGGGTGCAGACTTAATATCATAATCCACATATTAGAAAAAAGTATAAACGGCAGTTGTCCCAAGAGATCAATGGGACAAAAAATGTTGGCAGCACGATTGCAAAAGAAATAAAAATGTACAAGGTTCTTTTATGACCAATTCCATGTTTGTTTCCGTTTTATTTATGTATGTTTTATATTTTTTTTACAGTACGGGGATCCAAAACTATATCCAGTCAGTAAGCTGTACAACATATATACCGCCAAAGACTGTTTGAATTCTAACTGCAGACAAGTATGGGCTTTTTTTGTAAAAGATAATATGCATGCTTATTACGAATGATCATAACGAAGTAGCTTAAGTATGATATTTAAAGAAGTAGGAGTGAATGTGAAGGGTTAACAACAAGCTCGGAGAGTACGCTTTTGTGTGGTTATTGGTTTCTTAGCCGACCGGTTATTTCTGTTAAGACTCATTCAGTACACCGAAACAAATGTATGCCTTTGAGGTACAAGTTGTTCTTGTTGAGCTGACATTCGACGTGAACAAACATTTTATATGTTTCCAATTGTTGACATAGTTACAGTAAGATACATAAATAGACCACAAAAACTGTGGGTTGGGGGCTTACTCTCCTAGATTGTTGGGTTCAGATATCTACCCCTCCTACTACATCATGTAAATTGCTGGCTCGCCCTGCAAGAATAGACTGTAATCTACAGTAACTCACTGGCGTAGGTTATCTGCCAATTTCATTACATTTGAAGGTACTCCTTGGCCAAACATTCAACGTTAAGTATTACTCTATGGGAATGAATGCGTATAAGTATTATGGTTAAGAATTCTTACATTTATAAATAAGTATTCCACAACGAATGACCGTTGGTTATCATATTTATCTAACTCGAGTTGCATGATTTTTCAAATTTCAAAAGGACATGAGGTTTACTAGAATTGAATAAATATAAAAAGACCTACTGTCACGAGTTGTGGAATAACTTTTCAAACGGTAGTTAAGCCCATTTGAAATATTCACCTTTTTGGCACCTAACATCACCGATCAGTTTTAGGAGGACGAAACAACTGTATGGTGCAGAAAATCATTTTTGGGATACAATGTATGTTACCAAACTTTAAAGTTCCAGAATAGGTGATCGCATGTGTATTTTGCGTTCCTATTTCTACCATAACAATTGAAACACATTTTGTCAAACTTTTCTGTCGTCGGGGTTTTGCATGTGATGCCACGTTATTTTCAACACTCAATTGCGACGTCATAGTTTAAGGTAATGAGGTAAATATACCACCTGGTCACTACTTCTTTCGTAGCCAAGGCATAAGCTTACTTCGCATAGCTCACACGTGTTATGCGTACAAATGATCGATGGTTATACTTCATAACAGCTGCCATGAGCATTTCGGTATGCTTCTGCCGGAGAAGGTAAATATTGGCCATGCTTTAATCTTCTTTATATATTTCAGTGTACAAAGACTTGTGAAGATACTCTTAAAAGACAACGAAACACCACATGTTATGATGTTTGCGTAAGTTATAATATTAAGTATATCATTTAAACAATTATGTATTATTGTTGGGCTCCTTGTGCCTCCGTGTGTGTAATGTATGTGTGTATGTGACCTGGATGCAAGTTATGTTAGCGTATTTGCGATACGGCGGATCTGTTGCCGAATTAAGAGTGCTTCCTCGCTGAAATACCATGCCGAAGGCTAACAATACATTTCAAAACCTGATATCAGTATATAATAACAGCGGGTTAACCAGCTGTTGCGATTACCAAAGTTCTTAGAAATGGTAGATATCTTTTCCTGCTAAACGTTCAGACTTAAGGAAGACAGCAGCAAGTGATTTACCATATGTCAGTATACTGGCACAAGGTGGAATACTGTACTTAGTGCATTTAGCATAGTATTTCAGAGAGGAAGCACTCTAAGTTCGGTATAAGATCTGCTCTATTGAAACCTGTCAACCGCAGCAAGGTGGAAATCCTTCACATGGGTCGGGTTTTGACACTACCACAGAATGTGTTGGAGCCACTTAACGCTCTCAAATCTAGATTTATCTGCATCAACCCCTTGTAAAAATATCGGCATGCCACCAAGCATTTTATATAGAATACTTGATCCTGGTGATTTGAGTGAAAAGCCTTGCCCGCAAAGGTGGAATTTAAACAAAAACAAATTGATGTGTTTTTATATATTATTATTTATCAATTTAGGCATTATAGCTTCTATGGTAGACCCCTAATGAACTTGCATACAAACCATATCAAGCCTCCACATAAGTTACCTTAAAACTTGTCAGTCTCATGGAATGGCTTGTGGTTTGGTATAAAACATTTTGTTTTTTTAAAGGTTAGCTGATCAATACTTAAGCATGTTAAACATGCTATATATAACATGTTAAATATTAATTAATAAGCTTCCTGTTTTTTCCCAAAGGGCAAGCTGGTCAATATTTCAGCATGTTTATTTCCATGGCCATGTTTATTGCCCCTTAATTATATGCTCCCGTCAGAAAACATTCTTTTCGTTTCAGAAATCTTCGGTTCTTCTGGACGTTTGTCAACTCATTTGTGAATTTGTTCAAATAGAGTGGCTGCGTGCTGATACTGGAATTGTAAAAGGTAAAGTAATTAATGTCCGAGATTTCAAACATAAATAGTTCCCGTTACTTACATACCTTATTTATTTTCAATAATAATTTATCTAGAAGCTAAGTTTACTTGAGATAAATTAATGACTGTATTCACGCATCCAATATTGCTTTAGGCATAGTTAGTGTTATCACTCGTGAATATTCATGTGTAACTGGTAATTGTATGCATTGAAAAGATAAGTTTCTGATGCGTGCGTGTTTTGTAAATAGTACGTCCATATCGCGCATACAAAATCTTGCTAATGTATCAACTAAAAGTAGTTTCGGTAAAGATAGGTACTTAAGAGAGGTGACGTTGGATGCATGACTTGGCTAAAAAAAATGATTTTGTTTGGACCAAAACTTTTTATAGACTATCATATACGATATTTTAACGGATAATACTTATGTCGAATAAATAAGAAGAACTTTTCCATATTGTTCGGAAAAATGACACTCGCTAGCTATTATAGCAGTTTTTAATGCATAGCACACTTCACGACGTGTAATATATGCATCGTATCATCAATTACAAATGGCCTAGCTAAAATGACCTGGTTTGCAATCCGTATTATCGCATACCATTTTCCCATATTTATGTTGCCATTACCAGCTGAATAACATGATTTATCCATAGCATACATTAATTTCAGTGATTGAAACTACCTCTTATTGATTGGGATTTCAGTTTGTTATATCAGTGTCATTCTGACATTTTAAAATATGAATATCACATGTGATGAAGTCCTCTTTTTTTACGCCATCTTGGATATGATTAAATGTGGTTACTATTTTTTAATATTTTATCAATAATTATGGTGATTTGGGGTTTTAGTATGGCTAAAGCAACGAAATTAAGGTAATAATCTGAATAAGTCAATTTGCATATATATCAGTTGATATTTTATCAGATTTACAAGTTTAAATAGAACATAAAAAATGCTACATTCAGAAGGGAATTTCAAATCTTGTGACACAATTATTCAGACAAAGTTTTTTGGAGTTAAATTTCTTACAGCTTTTAAAATAAATTCCCCATCCAATTTTGAATCAGTCTCTTGGGGTGTTTATTTAGTCATTATTCAACATCTTCAATGCCAAATAATAACAGATATTTATATGAAGCCATCAAATGACACGTATTGAAATCTGGAGGAATCGACATGCTAAACGAGTTATGATTTTAAGGGCGTTTCTTTTTTTCGACAGCACGGCCTTGTTCCCTAAGCGCTGTATTTCTTACACAACAGGATGCGGTTAATAAATTCAAAAGAGTCGAACCGCGTATGTTGTGGACCTTGCACAGTTTCATAACCAAATTCATTAACACATAAAGGTCAACAGTTTGCGCTTTGTATATCGGTGTTTTTGCTCAGTTTGTCGGTTAAAATAACAGTTATATCCGCAGTTTATGCGTCATATTTTAATGCATGACAGGTGGTGACATTTTCAAGAGATTTATACTTATTTTGTGATCAAATGATATTTGCGAATTATTAGCATGTCGCTAAAATGCAGCAAAATATATTAGTCATATCATCGTAAGGTGCAAATTAGCGATGATTATGAATTTGGCACCATTTTGGCTGCGCCATTGCAACACCTAGGATCGTTAACTCCTCTTTTCTTCCTTTTCCTCCCTTTTTTTCGGTGGTGTCTCCCTTGTCACCGTCTTCATATGACTTTAAATTGTATTGATTAATGTATATGCTAATTGTATTGACTGTATGAATTGAATCACTATGTACTGTAAAGCGCTTTAGAGTGGCTTATTCTAGCTAGATAGGGCGCTATATCAAATGTTGTTTATTAGTATTATTATTACCGTTAAAGGTATGAAATAATATGTGGAAGAGTTATAAAAGGTCTTTTAAAAGTACTTTTTCGGGTTTCTTTACCCTATATGGTATTGACTGAATACCCAAATATTAAAAAGGTTTATTATAGGAAAGCAATATTTAAATCTGAAACAGATCCATAAAACCTGAGCTATCTGGAATACAAAATACAACATTAATAATATGAACCTACTAAAGTAAAAGTTTAAAAAATAATTATTAAATTTGGTTTACGTCTTCATAAAGTTTCTCAGTTTCAAATGTTAAAGATAAGTAATTTCGAAAATCATATGGTTTATGTATTTAGATCCAAAGTCTAGACATCAAAATGTTCTTTTTTATGATATAATTGAATATCTTTTTTATGTCCATATTGTGTAACTGAACCATGTGACATGCTGTCTGTGTGTTCACGTACATTAAGTGTCAAACGCGAGGAAGTAATTTGATTCATACTGACTCTCTATTGCGACGAAGAAAAAAATCAATAGCACAATGGCAAATCGTGTCAACGCACTACACTCTATGAATGGTGACAGTTTTTTTCTTGGAACTTCAAAAACAATTTATACTTATGCAGTGATATATTCAGGTAAAAGCTGCTCTAGAGAATAGCAAATTTTAAACTACGTTATTTTGAATGTGCTGTTGTTCTTGATGTAATGTCATTTTCAGAGAAATAAATACACATATATGACCCCATAGACATCGTTTGTGACAGTAAATGTCATATTACTAGTATATGAAACATGTTACAGACGAAACATCTCCAGTCTCGACGTTTGACCCCACAATCGTCTGTATGTACACAGATGACAACAAGAAACCAGGCAAAACACATGTTTCAACTGTGTATTTGAGGTGGGACATACACAAAAAGGACCTGAAAGAATTACCACAAATTCAGTTCGTCATATCCCTACAGCGGTTCACAGATGTCTCGAAAGATTCCGAATGGGCTTCAATAGGAAAGGTTACAAATCTATATGAATAGAATAGACTTATTTTGATATTTATCGTAATTTTGCATTGCCATTACATTACCCTTTATAACCCTAATCCTATCATATTGCTGTGAATGTCATGAGTCAATTGTGAATGTGATCATTATTATGACATCATTATTTTTATGTTGGATACCACTGATCCTCCCTGAACAGATGGCTTTTTGTTTCATTGAACAAGCATATACGACAAAAATATATATTTTAATTGAATGTTAAATATCAATTAATGTAATTAAATTTTCTATGAAAATAAAGAGATCCGAAATAAACTTTACTGTAAGTATTTAACTGCCTTTAGTTGGCATCCATAGGCACTTTGGTTATTAACTTGACAAATACAAATTAAATTGCCTATGCATTCCAGCTGAAAGCAGTTTCATGCTTTATTAAACCTTATCTGCATGCACAAAATATCCTAAAATCATATTTTTTTTAACAACATTCATTTGTCATTGTTCATTTGAACTTCATACAAGCAATCTTGACCACCATTTGACATGCAACAATCTACGTGATAATATTAATTATTTAGATTTTGTTTTGCTTTTAGACGGGCTCATCATTTCTGCCAATACAGAATTTAACTTTTAATACAACCTACCGATTTAAAGTGACTGCTGTATCAGAGAAAGGGTTGGTGGATGATACAAAGATGACGGAATTTATTACAACACTTCCTGGTTAGTATGTATGTCGTATCTCTGTATGTGACCCATCGGAAATGTTTTCCATCATGTTAGCAATATTCGTCAAACTGTTAATCTGTGTTAAGACAATTCTCTGTAAACGCATCGTACCAAGTTATTGCTAATAATAAGAGACCCCCAGCAGGGGTGAAGGTTAAACAGGACACATACCTTCGATACAATACATCCAAATATGTTAGACATAAAGTTTTTGATTTTGATTTATTTTATTTTGTATAGCTAAATTCATCTGAGGTATCCTCTTTAACTACATCTGCAGTCGGATAATAAGAAAAAAACATACATTCTGTAAAAAAAATATAAACAAAAAATATAAAACAAAACAAAGAAATGCTCATTGCCTAAGATAAAGTGATTTACTTAGATTGCTTCTGCGTTATCCCACGATCAAGTCTAAACAAAAGACGGTGTCCACAGCTGTGGTTGCATTGAGTATCGATTTTTGAATTCGTAATGATGGCGATAATCGTGACATCTAATCCCACTTGACCGTAGGCTATATGACTATATGCGGTGGTAACACGTCTCTTGTCCTACTGTTTCTTAATGAATATACCCCTCCCCCGCAGATTCGAGAAATTTTAGGTCTGTAGTTTCCCACTTCAGACGGTTGACGCTGCCCCCTTGCAATACTTGGAATGTATATCGTTGCTTCCCTGCACTTCTTTTCGGTTGAGTCTTCCTAGACATGCGTCTTCATATGACTTTTTCTGTTACAAGGACGCAAAATGTCTTAAAAACTAAAAATCATATAATTATGAATACGTTAGCATCGGAACTAATGTGCGTGTAAAAGGTGAATTAGATGTAGGGGATTTGAAAAAGCAATATTAATACAGCCTAAACATTCGTCGTTTCCTATGTTCATTTTTACATTTCCAGAACACTATGTGCCAAACCCTGCAGCAAATGTAGGAATTGAAATGCAGACGTACTATAAACAGGCAGTCAGTGCGAAAATTAGCTGGGATGCTGCTGAAGGTAAATATCTACATGAAATTGTTCGAAAACATAAACTCTGAATTTTAAAACACTTGTTACAATGATATAGAACAGTTATACACTACTGTCAGGCCTGATATAACTTTACTGTTGAAGGGCCGTTGACCAACCTTCCATAGCAAACTAATTAAATTAAATTGGCAACATGATTGGTCCGAAGAAACAGATAAAAAGTCAGTTTCACTTCTACTTATTATGGGTTTATGCGCAACAAGGAGAGTAGATAGTAAAAATAAAGTTGTCCTCTCAGACCTCACATAGGCCATACATGTACCTACATACACATGTAACTGATGGTGACATTTTGCAAAATGCTTTGCTTGTGACCAACCATTTACTATCAAACATTTAATGATCGAATTCGCCGATTTCTAATAAACGCGTGAAAAGAAACAACAATGAAAAGTTTGTTTGAAACAGCTTCTGTACTATTTATAAATAAATATTTGAATTAATTTAATCTGTACGAAAATAAGATGCCATATTTTACAGCAAATCGTTTGGTATTGCTATTTTTGCATCTTTGTAACACTTCTACATTGTATTTTTAGTTTGATGTATTACTCCAACGTCTGATTTTCAATGCTGTTTGGCCCTAAATGCATAAACAAGTGATGTTCACATCTCGTAGGGAGTTGTTTCAATTAATATACCTACGACATTATCCACTACAAAATCAGAAGACGCAACCAATGGCTATTCAAGTGTAGTAACCTTTGGTATCTCATTTTTCTAGGTCACAGTCCTGATATGACCATAGCAAGAGTTGGAGTTTTGTTTTGTTTTGTGTTTACCATCCTCCGGGAACATAGCTCAGCAGAAAACATCATGCATATTCTGTCCAGAACCTGCAGGAAAAGCAATTTATTAAATATAAAATTCATATAAGATATTAAAAATTAACATTATCAGTAATTTTACGGAGTCCTCGACCCGTATTCATCACACTGTTTTCGTTCTCAATCATAAATTCTGTGCTCAAACCAACTTTTTCTAACTGGCTGTCACATGGTCAAAAAGCTAAGTTTAATCATCGAAAATGGTATTCGGCCCAAAGCCTCTCGACAATTCCTTCAGATTAATGATAAAATATCAGCTTGTATTGATTATCACCGGAAGAAGAAATTGGGCTTGAGCGACAATTTGAGCTTGACCATGATAACGGCTACATGGACATGGGCCCTGGACTCATGTTTTTCCTGTGGAACTCGTCAATTGTTTGAAGTTCCTATAACTTTTAGTATTGGGATTCATCAAACTTTTGAATAAGATGTTCAGTACACGCCAGAAATTTGTTTTAAAACAAGCATCGGGTTATACAGAAACTATGGAATGTAAATAAAAAAATCGTAGATGACAAATATACTATGTCTGGAATGGTCTCCTATTTTTGCGATTGTCCATACATTGTCTTGTGTTATGTTTAAACAATATCAACACCAACATATCTTTGTTGTTATACAGCTAGTGTCTTATTAATATTATATTTGTTGTTTGTTTTCCAAACAGACAAGTCCTGCTTCTACAGAATCTACTGGCTACCTACTTGCAAGCAGAGTAAGGCGAGGAATTATGTTGAAGAAGAAATGAAGGTATATGTATTTCGTTACTTTGTTTTAGTTGGAAGATAAACATGTAACCTTCTACTCTCTGTACATTTTTAATAATTTCGAATTGCCTTATCGGAAAAACACATCTAGCCAATACATAGATCAAAACTGATAATTGTAAAATTGTTAAATATAGATTTTAGACAGATTCGACACAAATATTATGATGTACCTGATACGAAAACAGGTCAATACAATTATTTTGATTAGATTTGCAAACATTTTAGATATTGCACATAGTCAGGTAAATGAAGGTAATGTGTAACAAAATATTATCAAACAGCCTTAGTTCCAAACCATTATATTTTCATGAATTATCACCGAACAGTGATAGCGGAAGCTATGCAGTTTCCGGGAAAATAGATAGACTGTATACTAATGCATAATCATCAGTTGCGTAAACTGTAGACTCCACTGCAAACGCAGAGGTCTGTGTATTAAGCGTGGATGACATTGGGGCAAATGAGGGGTAGACCAGTTGTACAGCAGGTGTATTCTTTTCGCAACCCCTGACATGCAACGTAGGGCGCAACACTAAGTTGACTCTCAATGTTTCACCAAAACAATTCATATGTAAAATTTATGATTAAACCAATCCATGTAAAATAAGTTTATCTCCGCTTGAATGTTTTTTTTGACAAAAATATGGCACAAATTCCGAGTTTAGTATACAATTCATTAAAAAGAAACATGTAATAGTTTTCTTAAGATTATAAATGCTTTACTCACTTCAGTAGATTAATCTCTTAAATTTGCCGTCTTGTCCCTTGCAGTACATAAAACGGTTCAATGGTTATTTTAGAAATTCACGAAAGAAAGTCATTTATCTTCAACCAGCCTTTGACATATTTTTGGTTTCATAACAAAATTATACTCAGAACAACTCCCACTATAATCCAATCAATGTCATCGTTAATCCTGTTATGCAAAATAGATTTCCATTTGAAACCTTTTAAAAGTACACGTCCTTTGTTTAAACAGATTTGGGGGAAAATGAAAAGTGCATTTGCAATCACAGATTAATGTATTGAAAGGCAAATGTAACTTTTCTTACCGGATGACAACAAATCTCGTTACAAATATTACAATATAGGTACGGGTATATCAACATTCACTGTTCGTAGCATTATGAATCTACAAATTGCCAAGAGAATTTGTTCTGGCGCCATGTTTAGCTTTAATATTGACGCTTGGCATTCTTATTCACATTAGATTGACTACTTATTTGACAAATTTGCTAAACATCATTCTGATTTGTCTCGTTAATATATAGTTCAATGGCATGGTTCTTAATATAAACACTTTACTAACTAGTTCGCATTCAACCAGTACCCTAAATATAGGAAATCCATAAATTCAGGGGGTTTTAGTACCTTCACTTATTTTTCAACAGTACTTTAGACATATTGGATTTCCAACCTTTTGGCCCCTAGCATCATCGATGATTCTTCGAAGGACGAAGCAGCTGTACGATGCAGTGTAATTACTGTTTGGCTTACTGAATCTATAATTAAATTTAAAGTTGCGATAACGTGTATGTGTGTGTTACGTGCGTTTATTTTGGATCTAGATAATCGAGATATCAAAAATGAACATAATTTAGGAAATGTTTTCAAGGTATGATCTGCAGTGGATAACATAACATTTACCACACATATCAAGTCATACCGACATGACACAGAGAATACCATTCAATTGCAATGCGCGCAAATAAACAGCATTGACCACAATTGAAATGAAGTGGCAACCTTATT
Organism: Chlamys rubida; assembly: GCA_032359455.1. NCBI lineage: Eukaryota > Metazoa > Mollusca > Bivalvia > Pectinida > Pectinidae > Chlamys > Chlamys rubida. The sequence continues at coordinate 13,173 of JAUMHH010013452.1, forward strand.
TAACTTTCATCTTTATCTTATTTTCAGTCTATCACTGTACGTATAGACAATATACGCACTTCGGGTCCAGTGTTTTTATCTAGAAGAGAAGTAAGTAATGCTTGCTACTAAATGTATTTTGAATCGCACGACCTCTAACTATCTTGCTAAATATTTGTGTGTGGTCTGTTGTTGTAAGTGATGTAACATCTCTAGCTATATTGCTTTTGTTCATAGATGATTAATTTGACTGTTCAGCTTTCCATGAAATTATACCTTCCTTTATATTAGTCGGCATCACATCCGCGCTATAATAAGGACACAAATACACCAACATAAAACCTCCCACACACTTTACTCATTACAATCATGGAGGAACGTTGTTAAATAAATGCCTTTTGCTGATAATAGGACGCTAAACAAAAAAAAACAAAAAAATACAATTATATATTTAAAATAAAATGCGGCCAGTCAAGAGAAATGTTATGTTTGTGTATTCATTTTTGTGAATGTCTTTTATTACGGTGTCCTTTGTAAAGTTTTCGATAGGCCGTAAAACAATTCAAATCCAAAAACAGTTAAGGCGTCTGACCATCCACGACCACTAGCCCACCACCACTGGGTTACGGGTTTGATGCCTACGTGGAACAGTCAACAGGTTCTGGACGCAGGTCAAAGTTCTCCTCCACAAACAAATCTGGCTCGTCGTTAACCCTTTCACCCCTAGGTAACTTTAGTAGACTCTACCATGCATTTATGGGGATGAGTCCATTATGGTCTACGGTGGTGAAAGTGTTAAGTGACCATGACTGTTATAGGACATACAGAGCATACAAACCAAGGCATTCTTCATATTTATAGTGAAATATGTCAAAAACGTTTAACCAAATGCTTCCTAGAACCTTTGATGTTGTGAGATTTATTACACTAACAGAAACAATAGAGTATAAGGTAAAGGATATTCCCTGTATGAACATTTAACTCGCTTGTTTGTGGTGTTCCTCTTTACATCCTATAAGGATTTTCAACAGGATTAAGCAGGTATGACCTTGCTCGCTTCTGTGCTTTTCAAATTGTCGGCATTAGTTAGACACTTTAAAAGTCACTATAAAAACCCTTCGCGCTATTCAACTCATTAAAAACTCTACGCATTATTCACACTGCAGATATTTATTGCCACGTTTTGCATGACAAAGACAGTAAATTGCAATAATTAAAATGGTTGTAATTTTGTTTTTGAATGTTCAAAGTAATGGTTCAAGGATTTAAGTTATTGCTTTTGTTAACATCGACTATTTATGAAAGTATTTACCCCCGAGATTCCATAGAGATTATTTTGAATTACTATTTTATTGTCATTATTTCTTATTAATATTTCTACTCCATGAATTATCCAGGGAAACCGACTGGATTTATTTAAGGAGATTACAATGATTTATTAACAATAATTAGTAGTAATAAAACATTACCGTTCCCCCTTGTACCTAAGCTGCTTAGCCATCAGTTTAACGGTAAAGGTAAGTAGCTGAACGAATACTTAGAATTGATTGCCGAATTATGCAAAAAGCATTTCATGAATGCCACACATGCTTACCGGTATTGTTTAAAAAATAATATACGGGTAAGAACGTTTCGGTCAATTGGTTTCAGCGTCCTATTATCTAACTTACTTAGTCCTTTCTATGCCAGATGGCATATAGGGTAAGGACAAGTTACTCCACTCTTCTCTATCATTTGCTTTTCATTCTAGTGTGCCACAGATGTATCCTCTTTACTTTATTTCATTTTCGATGGTGCGTCCTATTATCAGCTAAGGTCAACCACCCTGATTTCCGCAATACCTACCTTTGCCAACTTTTTGTTTATGATATGGTATCATTCTTACCTTAAATACTTGTCATTTTATTTTATTTCACGGTTCTGCTCCAAACGCACTGTGCATGCCACTGTTGTACTTTTGGTTTTTATTGTCCTACATTCTGTGTTTGATTTAAATATATAGACTTCATCCACTATCAATATGAGCGCATTTTTTAAAGAAAGAGTACATGTTTTTGTTTTTTAATGATCATTACAGTGTACGATTAAAAACATGTACTTCTGGCATCTTAAAGCTACATGTACAAACTGAATCTACAAAATATTTTGATTAGTATTAAAAACTTTATTATTAATAATATTTGTGGCGATAAGAAGCTGATCATTTTATTAATCCTGAACATCCTCGTGTCGAAAATGCTTCTTCTAGGTGAATATTTTACTTATCCACTCCTCACACTACCATACATGTACGTCATACATACAAAACTGAAGCAATGACTTTTGTTATTTTGAAATTAGGGATTTGTTTTCAAGAACGGTAATGGCGTTAAAATATATATGGCTGTAAATTATTTCGGAACATATTTAATGTAAAATATTGACAAAGGACAAGATAAATTGTTCTGAGATGAAAACTGAAAGTTACTGGTTGACAATATCCTTGTTCGGACTGTGGCTTTGGTTGTGGTTGAAAAGGGTTGAACGTCCTATCAACAGCTAAGGTCAATTAAGGACGTGTCTCCATGTGTGCTTGTGTGTGTGCTGGAGGCATGGTATGTTGGTTTTATTGTTTTCTTGCGATAGCGTGGATCTTAGGCCGTTTTTATAGTGCTACCTCACTAAAATACCATGCCGAAGTCACCCATCATAACAATCCCCTTGGTCACATACAGACCAATTATTGTCATTATCATAAATCCTGAACGTTAAAGATTTAAACATGTTTACTCAGAGTGACATTGAAAGCAGGTCAAAGTCATTCGTTTAACGTTCATTTCATCCAAGATAACCTCAAAAGAAACAGGATCACAACAACTGATAAGTACATCACTTTATCTTGTTTTGTTTTATATTTTAGACTCCTCCTGACTTCGTATATTGGATGAACAGACTCCAGTTTGACTGCAATTACACTGTTAGTATATATAGTTATCCTTCACCAATGTTTACGAGAGGAAGTAACGTGACCAAGATAACGTTTCAAACACTCGGATGCCTCAACGCTACAACGTTCAACTACACTGTCTGCAGTAAGTCACCTCGAATTTGCTCTTTATAAAGGAGAAGTACCCACTTCAGCAACTTCAGTAAGCCATGACTGATAATATTTTTCTTTTCAGTAATAAGTCTGAAATTGCTTCATCATGGTACGGAATTTTGTATCAATCTGCCCCTGCAAAGAACAATGTGGTATTGAATTTTAGAATGGGAAAATAAAATCGTGTTTAGAAGATCAAACCTGGAGCTCTGATTTTCGAAATATTGCATTGTTAATTCTTCTAAACATGAACTGCTAGTACCAAAGAACGTTTTCCATTACACCCTAATGCACTATAGCGTGTAACCTCCTTTCATATCATTTAAAGCAACTGATTGGGAAGTAATTGTGGTGTCAAATTGTTCTCTACTTTCTTGTTCTGATTAATGTAAGCTTGCGTTGGGTCATGGAATAAAATATTCAGCCGTCATCTTCTTGTGATTTTTAAAATTTAAAGGATTTGTCCAACGGAAGTCAAAAAAGTATAAAAATAAATTTTAAACTCATTTTACAGACTGTAATACGGAAAGGTAATTCTTCATTCCGATAATGTATAATTGTTTCGTTTTTTGGTTTATGTTGTACCATGGAGAACACCAAGCTGGAGTTAATGAGCTCCTAGTCGATTTGATAAGCTTGAGTCGAAATTGTTACAAATGGGTTATGTCACTTTGATTCAAATCTGAACAAAATAATTGGCTTCAAGCCTGCAAATTGAATAGACAGGAATATATTGGATAAAAATAAACTGGAAAAGCGTCTAATTGCACGTTTGTATGCTTGGGGTTTACTCTCCTCGCCACAGCTAGGGAAATATAAGGAGGGGGCGCCTAGAGACACCAGAAAGTAGACAGGAAAGAAAAGAAACGAACAAATGTTGCAAAGGGGCCAGCTATCAGTTTTGGTCTCTTTTGTGCTATTTTCGTATTAGACACAGAAACCCCCCGTTTTAGAAGGGTCCCCCCATTAGTCGCATTTTACGATTATTTGTTTCACGTTTTCGCAGCAACAGCCTGGGTCATATGAGGACGAGTGTCTAGGAATCGAAGACACCGCCTAAAAACAAAGAAACGAAAAAGATCGAAAGTGTTGATCAATTTTGGTCTCTGCCATGTCCCCTTCGTAGGAAACCCCCGATTCTGCAGGGGGCCCACATTAGTCGCCTTTTAAGATACAAATTGATCTTGTATTTAAAGATCGTTCGCAGCACCACTAACATATTAACAACTGCCATTGGTGAGTTGACCTTTGCAGGTTCAGGGGGAGGCCTGCTGTATGTCAAAGCTCATTATAATCCTTAGACCATCCGTCCTTGAATATTTGTTGTTAGCGCTATATCTCAGAAAGTTCTGGGGGGCTCTTTCTCAGATTTCACTTCAATGTTTCCCATAGTCCGTAGTTACGCATGTCGATTTCTGGTCTGATCGGAAAACCATAATGGCCGATAGGTGGCCAACTTTAATTTTGCGAGTTAAAATTGTTGGCGCTATTTCTCAGAAATTACTTGAGTGATATTTCTTAAAGTTCACGAGAAGGTTCCCCATGACACTTAGTTTCGCATATCAAAGTTTCGGTTGATCGAAAAGCTTAATTGTTGAGTTAAAACTTGTTTGCGTTATTTCTCTTAAAGATCTGGAGGAGTCTTTGTAAAATTTTACATCTAGGTTTCCCATAATTCCTAATTAATATTTTGAATTTGGTCCTGTCGAAAACCTAATATGGCTGACAGGCGGCCTTCTTGAAATATAAGGGTTAAATTTGTTAGCGATATTTCTCAGAAAATTCCGATTGATCTCTCTCAATTTCACTTAAACGTTTTAATTGTCGCTAGTTACCGACATTGAATTTTGGGTATCAACAAATAGAATAGAAAGGAAAAAAGATGGCTGACAAGTGGTAATCATGTATTTTTTAAATGAAGCATGTTAGCATTCTCTTTTAGAAAGAGCTTGATCTTTCTGAAATTTCACATGTAGATTCCAAATGGTCCATAAGTATGCCTTCTTTCTTCGAGACTGATTAAAAAACAAGAAAGGCCATCAGACGGTCGTCTCGACTTTATACAATATTTACACAGTGATGTAAGATGTACACAGATTTTATCAAGTTTCATTTCTTGCTTATCTCAGGTTCTCAGTTGTGCATGTTTAAATTTGAGACTGATCAAAGAATAAAACGGTCGCTAGGCAGACGTCTTGGATTTAAACATTTCAAATTTTCACTATTTTCCAAGAAGTGGTAGACAGATACTTTCAAATTTAGGTTCCCCTTGTTACAGGTAACGTGTTAGTAAATAGGTCAAACACCAACCTCAATTTGAAAGAAGTCTGATCAAAAGTAACCATAAGGTCCATTAACTAATTTACATGACCAAATCCAAAAGATAAGAGAAAAGGTTGGACTTGCATGGAAAGATTGGAAAAAGAACGATGGTTCGGAGCAAGGACCCCTCTGGAATCCCTCGTTGTTACTTCCTTACTCTTATTTTTGTCTCTGGTTTCTCAATAGAAAAGGTCTTCACTCTGACTGAAAATAGAATTTTAATCCTATCGCAACTTTAGAGCAAATGGTTATTCAAAGCTCAATTGTGAATTGTTATAAACAGAGAAAATATCCTATTCGGGTTTTTTTTGTGGTTTGTCAAAGATCATGGTCAATGGTACTATACAAAACAATTGTCTAAAACCTAACTGAGGCTATGACTTTAACCATTAATACAATAGCAAATGTATCACAAACACGGCCCCTGTATCAAAAAGGACTGTCGCTCGGGTAGTTTAAGGGACTATGTTGCCCTTAGTAGTTCTTTCGTTTGAACAAGCTCTCATGCTTTATGGATAATTATTGCAAGTCCTTTCTTTTGCTACCTCTTTTGTGCTTTCAGCCTCTTGGCACACCTACTCCTTAACCATTTGATCTTGTGGTCATGTAGGACTTGATAGTATCCATTGTAATTTAAAATTAATCAGAAATAAATCACAATACCTTACGATTATTGTATGAATTAGTTTTCTGTTGCAGATCCGGAGGAACCACGAAACATTTCCGCGACCGTCACAGAATTGTATATGACTGACGGAATGTTGAGAGGAAATACAACGTTTGTCTGGGAAACCCCACCTCATGTCGGACCGAACAACAAACTGACAGGCTACATTCTTGAGTGGTCGAAAAAAGTTCCGCTACATATGGGACCAATTGAAGATCCCGATAAGGGACGCCTTACACTGTTTCCGGTATATCCACTATAAGTATTGTTGTTCGTTGAATGTGATTTTTTGTGAACTTGTACAAAAATATTCACGAAGTTTAAATCCATATCCATCAATGAACTCATTCACCCCTGGAATTTCATAATGGACTATTCAAACCTTTGAAGTGGAAGAGTTCATATGTGTCTTTAGGCGTAAATGAGTTAAAGACAACCCGTCCGTCCGAAGCATACTATTATCGCCTTTAGTTCTGCATTTACAAGTTCAGCATTGACATTTAGTTCCGATTGTCCTGTGACACAGAAGATTTGTTTTTAAACTACCGATTTCATACTTTCCCTCCCTGTCTTAATATTCGACCAAATGCTCCCGTCTTCAAATAATCTGTTAGCCCTTGCAACCGTCAAGGTCATATGCAGAGCGATGCACAAGAAAAACACCACCGAAAAGGAAGAGAATGAAGGAGAGAAAAGACTGATTTCCCAAATGTTCTATTTATAACGCTAGGTGTTGTATACTACAGTGACGATATTAAGAATAACACCTCTACTACAATTCTCGATATATTACAGTACAAAGGTACATTAATCGTTATATCTCATTTTAGATCTAAAACGTTTTAAGCGTGGTGTTTTACATTGTACAGTAACCGAGTCTCTCTCCGCAGAATCAGTCCAGTCATGTGATACCGGAAATGCACTGGAACAGTGAATATCATATCCAGCTCCGCGCTACATCTGTGGGTGGAACAAGCAATCCCATTACTACATTTGTTGATCTTGGTAAGTGAAAAGTGGGTTGGTTTTATTTTTTCGTTCTATTGATAGCTTTGGTCAATTAAAAAAGGTTCCTCCATATAATGCATGTGTGTGTGTTTGTGAAGCGTGCTAGAGGTGGTACATGCATGTTTGTGTATCTCGCTTCTTGCAAATTGGTCACGGGATGCCTATATGTCTGCATTCCACAACAAGCTGCGCATTTTTATCATCTCTGACCCTGTGAGCAGTTGTTCTATTTTGCCTGTTTAACTTGGATATATTTTTAAAGGATCTTTCCTAATATTCAGTTGTCATTTGGTCAACAGACGAGAAATACTGACGTCATGCCCTATACCAGGTGTTAATTTTAGTCAATCAAATCCGTCAATCTATCGAAATCAGCACTTGACAGATTTACAAACATTATCTACATATACTTACCTTCGCAGTAAGTTCGGCGGAATATCTGCCCGTGGGATTGCCAGTTTATAAACAGATCTAGAGGTCCGCAATCAAATCTTTACATGTCTTACATCAAAGACGTGATAGAATTGAAAATAACTTATTGTTTATAGCTTTAAAACATTGATGTTGCCAATTCGTTTTGATAAAATTCGCTATGGAAGGTTTAAAATCAGAATATGACAGTTTGATATCGTTCGGTTGTAGGTTGTATCTACTTACGTATCTGCACTCATTATAAAATGACCAGGAGTCAAAAACTTTGCCAGGAAATACAGAAAAGATTTAAGTATCTTAAGTTTGCGCAGCAGATTTATTTTGGTGTTGAATGTTTGCCAATGCATGGAAGGTGAAGGGTTCCGTCCCTCGATTGAAACAAACCAATGTTCTAAATTTGGTACCCACTATTCTGCTTTATGTTTAGCGCGAAAAGGTGGCAGCTAACACTGGCTAGTTAGGGGTCATACTTATGTTTCGTTGTGGGATTTCACACGTTACCGTGTTCTGTTGCTCCAAGCAATGAAAAAACTACTTAAATACTTATTGTATCGGTAAAAATCTTACAGATCCTCATGAACTGTCACGGGCGGTTTATTAATTGAGGTTTCTCCAAACGAGCTAGCCATGTTTGTTAAGATTGTCCTCTTTTTTACGCTAGGTGTTGTAGGCTACCGTGACGTGCCTAAGAATACCACTTCAACTACGATTACGGGCATGTCCGGTATGTATGTGATACTTCAATGTTTCTTATCACTTGCTTTAACGGGATCGTTAATTGGCGTTTAACTAATGCCCGCTTCCATGGAGTATGACAACAATTAGTGAAAATCAATATTATAAAGCTTTCTGGTGATGACTTAAATTATTCAGATTAATGTTAAATTGTTTTGAAATGTATCACATCTTAATATCAAGAAATAATTGTAACAAACATTTCAGAGTTGATACGTCATATACAATGTATATCTCTAGTAACTTTGAAAGTTTTGTTTTCTTTCAGAAAACAAAGTTTTTATTGGTTCTGCAGTGGTTGTTTTTATAGTAATCATGTCAGCTGCAATTCTCCTTTTCCGTCATACCAATCGAAAAAGGCGTGCGTTTCAGGTAAAACGGATCAACAGAATGGAGGTAGGAAAATCAACTTTCTTTCTCATTTTTAATCTCTGTAAGGAAACATTGTTATACAGGTTAAAGTTACATTAACAAGACTTTCATTTTAACAAGAAGACAATCCGAACTGATCATTGAAAAAGAAATATGACGTATGTCTAGGTTAGGTACATAATGTCTAAAATTGTTAGGATATATTCTTCTACATTTACGTATAGTTCACTTTCATTGAATCAGTTCGAAAATATAAATGCAAATGTATGTATATTCCAGTAGTTCCTTCATTGTAAGTTTAAGAGCAGAAATAAAAACAAAATTGTTTTCCATTTTTATGCCTCGATGTATGAAAACCTTTGCTTTCTACAATCTGTTTGAAATTCTATTACAGGAGAAAAATCCTCTCTATGACAATTCTTGGGCTAGCACTGGGTGTGATTGTCCAATCATTCTGGACGAATACGAAGTCGAGTTATCAAAGCTGTTGCTTTTAAACACTTTGGGTGAAGGTGCATTTGGAAAGGTTGTCAAAGCAGAGTTATTGATTACTGGAAAGGACGCTAAAAAAGTGATTGTGGCGGTGAAGATGTTGAAAGGTTCTTATGAAAATACTGTTGTATATGTATGTAATATTTAGAAAAAACAATATATGTTTGTTTTGAGCAATAAACAATTCATTTTTGTTCATTATTTTACTTTAAATTTTATTTGTATCACTTTATAGATATATAAAATTCAATTATACAATAAACGCGTCCCAAAATTACTTATAATCACTTATAAAACTCAAAATATATAGAATACTAGTATAATACAAGAGGCCCAGACGGCCTGTATCGCTCACCTGGAAATGTTAGCAAAATTGAAGTTGAAATAGCCAGATGATGCTGGTAGTGTATTACATGTTTGGTCCGGGGTTATATTTTTATGCAATTGGACAAATCCTGTCATTTCTACAGAAGAAGAAGGATTTTGAAGAATTTATTATATTCCCCATATTGGGCCCCGCCCCTCTGCCCCCAAGGGGGTCAGACCCACCATTTAAACAAAATGGATTTCCCTTCCCCATAGGATGCTACTGTTCAAATTTGGTCAAAATACCTTCATCCCAACGAAAGAAGAAGGGTATTAAAGCTATTCCTCTATATCTCTATTTGGCCTCGCCTCTTTGCCCCAGAGGGGTTAGACCCACCATTTATTCAAGTTGCTTCCACTTTACCCAAGGGTGCTTCATACCAAATTTGGACAAAATCATGTCATTCCTACAGAAGAAGGATTTTAAAGAATTTGCTATGTTTCCCCTATTGGGCTCTGTCCCTCTGTCCCCATAGGGGGCCACACTCACTGTTATGCAAAATTAAGTCTCTTTTGCCCAAGGATGCTCCAAACTTAATTAGGATAAAATCCCTTAATCCCTAATATAGAAGAAGAATTTTAAAGGTTTTACTTCTATTTCCCGTATTGGGCCCCGCTCATTTGCCCCCAGGGGGTCACACCCACCGTTTATACAAAGTTGAGTCCCCTTGGCCCAAGCATGCTACCGACTAAATTAGTATAAAACCCCTTAATCCCTACCATAGAAGAAGTATTTTAAAGGTTTTACCTCTATTTTCCCTATTGGGCCCCACCCCTCTGACCCCAGGAGGGCCACACCCACCGTTTATACAAAATTAAGTCCCTTGGCCCAAGAATGCTCAAGACTAAATTAGGATAAAATCCCTTAATTCCTACGGTAGAAGAAGGATTTTAAAGGTTTTACCTTTATTTCCCCTATTGGGCCACGCTCCTTTTGCCCCCAGAGGGGCCCCACTCAACATTTATACAAAATTGAGAGCCTTTGGCCCCAGGATGCTCGAGACCAAATTTAGTTAAAATCCACTAAACCGTTCAGGACTAGTAGCATTTTAAAGGAAAAGTGGCATAAGCTCACTTGTCCTTTGGGCAGGTGAGCTAAAAACCATCTTCCTCTAAGGAGGAATCTCACCAAGTAAGAATAATTTCCTACAGAAAATTGTTGAAATATACCGATAAGTGATATTTCCCTATATAAACTGTAGTAAACTTTACCCCTTCCCCAAGGGAGAATGGATGGCCTGGAGGTCCTAAGGTTTACAATTTAAATAAAGCCCCTGATGATCTTTCTATCCATGCAGAGAAACTGACTGTAGTACCTCTGAGTCTGGAGAAGAACATTTTCGAAATATTGATTAATTTTCCCTTTGAGGACCCATCCTGTCCCTTAGGGTTGGGGTAGGAATCCCAATTTCACAATTTTGTAGCCTCATCTACCAAAAATGATTCTCACCAAGTTTTAAAAAATTCCATTCACTGGTACTTGAGAAGAAGTCGAAAATGTAAAAAGTTTACGCAGGACGGATGTCGCACAACACATGACGGACGAAGACGGACGGAAAGCGATCAGAATAGATCACTTGAGCAAAGCTCAGCTGACCTAATATAAGTCAAAGTCATTCATTTAAACAAACTTGGTAGCACTTCATACCAGCATGTTACTTGCAAAATATCATCACCCTAAGGCCTCTAGGTTATTTAGAAGAAGTTGTTTAAAGGTCTAAAACATATTTGACCCCTGTGACCTTGAATATAGGTCAAGGTCATTTATTTGAACAAACTTGGTAACCCTTCATCCCAGCATGCTGCTGGCCAAATATCATCATCCTAGGCCTTTTGGTTTATGAGAAGAAGTTGTTTAAAGTAAAAAGTTTACGCTGGAAGGACGACGAACGCCACACCATGGCATAAGCTCACTTGCCCTTTGGGCAGGTGAGCTAATAAGTATATATATACAAGAACTGTATAAAGAACAACTCACCACAATTGATGATTTCTTGAATGTCTCTTTCTTGTTTCTTCACATGTGTTGCCATCTTTGGATTGATCTGCCTAAGGTTTGATGTAAATGTTGTATAGCTGCCATAACTTATTATCTCATTGTCCATAAGAACCTTAAATAGGTCCTGTATTTTACAGATTTTTTCCATGGCAGCAGGGGTAAGTGGGATCCCTCTGAAGAGCTCTTTAAGTTCGATTAGGTCGTCCCCATAAATTCGTCCACCAAGATAAATCACCATTTTGTTGTGAATAGCAATGGCTTCTTTTGGAATGTCTTCATAGGAAGAAACATAAATATAGCAAATATGATGACAATCATTGGAAACAATCAACAGCAGGGGCTCACATAGATATATCCCCCATCCCCAACCCATAAAGAAATGACCACAAAAACCTAATCAAGCATGAAACTCCCAAAATAAAACATGCATAACAAGGTTAACATTCATATGAAATTTGAGCAAACATCTGTAAAGTACTGAAAAATAGCATTAACAGGGTTAAACTTTAAAAATCCATGATAGCTGCCTGGTGGCCATCTTGTTTAGTAAGCATTTCCAAAATGAAACATGAAACACAGTTTTAGACCAAGGAGAACTTTAATCAAATAAAAATTCGAGAAAGATCTTTCAAGTGCTTCTTGAGAAATAGAGAAAACAGTCTTGAACTTGCAACATTCAAGGTGTCTGCCTGTCAGCCGTTTTGTTTTTCCAATTAGTCCCAAAATGAAATGTGCACAACTATGGACCAAGAAGAACTTTCAAATGTAATTTGAGAAAGATCTTTCCGGTACTT
>JAUMHH010013453.1:0-11000 GCA_032359455.1 Chlamys rubida
CACTTTCAAATGCCAATCTCACACTTTCCAAGACCAAATCTCACACTTTGGTTTGGGTCAGGGTTGACAGGTATGTAGCTTATATTCATTATTTTGATAAGCATATTTCATAATAGAAATAAAATACCAGGTGGTAAGCTATCAACGTCCCTGGGCCACTTGTTTTATGTACCTTTATACATATCATAATTGTTTTCTTAAAGATGGAAATTGTGTATCATATTCTTTAATTGTAGGAACATATAGATACAGTTGAAGCATCTTCATCCAGCCATGATGTTTATGATGTCAATGAAGATAATACATAATGCTTAACAATCTGTAGTTATTACAAATATCTTATTGAAATATTTTGCCATATGGTGAATGTAACGTTAATTTTTCAGTCCATTGGCTTTTTAAAACAGCATCCTCATCAATATTTAACAGAAATATGAAGTAAGATGTTTGTGTTCTCAGCTTTGTGTTTTACGCTTTATCTCAAAAAGTTGAAATGTTAGAGTAAATAAACATGTGTTATACTTGCTCTACAGGTATATATGTCTATGCATGTTTGAATTTCAACTTTTTAATTATCATTTGGTTTGAAATTTGACTATGATAACGGATTTCTAAAATTAAACAATGAAACGGACAAATAACATGTGTAACGTTAACGTTAGTAATGAGCAATTACGTTTTTGACAGAAACATTTTGATTCTCAAAACATTATTTCTATACGCCCGTCAAATTTGACGGGACACATTATGTTATGACATTGTCCGTCCGTCCATCCGTCCGTAAACAATCCTTGTCCGGAGATCTCCTCACACAGTTTTAGACCAGTCTTCTTGAAACTTGGTAGGGTTACTTATCATGACATTTAGTTTTGTTTTCAAAAAGATAATTTTTTATTCAACAATTTTTCAAAGAGTCACTGCCCTTTGTAAATTTCAGCATTTAAATTTTGTCTGCAGATCTCCTCATATGGTTATTTAACCAAAATTCTTGAAACTTGGTAGGCTTACTTATCATGGCATTTAGTTGTGTTTTCCAAAAACGAATTTTGATTTGACAATTTTAGAAATAGTTACCGTACTGTCCTTTATTTATTTTGACATTTAAATCTTGTCCGGTGATCTCCTTACTCTGTTTTCAACCAATCTTCATGGAATTAGTTAGTCTATATATTATCATAAGATGAAATTGTGCTTCCTAATTACACTTTTTGATTCAAAACATTTTGAAAGAGCTTTTCACGCCTTCTGCCCTTTATTAATTTGGGTATCAAAGGGCGTATCACGTATCCGTGTGCAGTGCTTTTGTTCTTATAAGTGCTTTATTAGAAGTAATCTCAAATCTTGTTTTTACAGGCGACTTCATTTACACCACTCTCCAAGGAAAAGCTGTATACCATACAGTTGCAGCTACATTCCTCCTGTTTATTCACTGATAGGAAGATGAACTTTGTGTTGCTGCCAGATTTCAACAAGACATCAAATACACTTATGGTAATACATATTAATGACTAACTAAAACAACTTTTAAATTGGGTTCTTAAGTGTCTGTTCATCCTTGTTATACCCTCCTAAACATAGTCAGTATATATATGTCTGTTGGGTTAAGTGTGGTGAGTGTACTAGGATTCTTTACTTTTGGTGTGAGGTTCACTAGAAGTAAACCATACATTGATGCAGTAACATATTACATTTTCTGAATTCCTAAACTATAATGGACTTGCAATGGTATACTTTTTCTGCCAAAATACATATATGTGCTTGCTGAGCATGAATAGATGAATAGAATAATGTTAACAGGATAATCCCTGGGTCCCGCCCCGCCACTGGGTACTTCGTGCATGGTTTAATTTCAGAAAAATATAAATAATATCATATGAAATCTTTTGAAATTCTGAACATGGTGATGTATATTTTTTCTCAAATATGTGGATATTTAAGGAAATAGCTTGTTAGGAATTTAATATTTTAACATTGTAACACAAGGTAGAATACTGTTAAATATCAGTCTTAGAAAATAGCAGGTGAGCTATCAAGGCCGCTGGGCCTTTGTTTATGTACAAAAAAACATTAATTGCTTACTAGTTCAAGCTTGTTTACAAATATAAATGGCAGCTTTACATTTTGTTCAAAACTTTGTAATGTACAAACATTTGCAACTTGATTTTTTGTCCCATTCATTTTCAACTTAAAGGGACTAGAAACTTTATATTTGTCTTTTTGTACACCACTGGCGATAATATTTCCCAAATGAGCAGTTAATGGTTGTATTTTAATAGCAAAATAACAACCAGTTCATGGTGTATACATGCATATCACATCCTTCTAAGTTCTTAACACGTCTTCAGTTTCAGGATTATTGTGTAGTCCAGAGAAAAGCTGTGTGCTTTCAGCAGGAATGGAGCAGTATATATGGGTGTACATGCAATAAACACAATCTGAAAGTATTTGATGCAGTTGAAAGGCATGTCCTGGACAATGTAACTGGTAAGATTTCAATATTAATACTTGAAATTATGACATTTCCTAAACAGCTGGCATTAATAGCAGACAAGTTAACTTGTACCAAGGATATAGCACCTTGAAGTTCAACATTATTCAAATGAATGCCCGTTGCCTTATAAATGTGTTAATGTGTTATAACACTTGATGTTTACTTTCTTCTTCTTCTGTTTCTTGTGCTTTGGCTACACAAAGCTGAGTACATCACTATAATTACCATCTTTAAAAGGCTCATGTTGTCCTGCCCAACTGAGTTAAAGGGTAAAAACACCTCATATAGGCCTTTTCCGGATGTTGTGTAATGCTATATTCTGCTTGCCTACACAACACTGACTTGAGGGTTCAGGTAATTAAATCATATGATATCAGCAAGCTGAAATGAAGTCATGCACTTTATAGTGTTATGTTATATTTCCTTTATACTATGTCATATGTATAGAATCAATCAAATGTTCACCTGTGCATATACATATATTGAATTTTTAGCTCACCTGGCACTAATTAAGGACCACAAGAGTGGACATAAGTCCATGACTTTTCTGTGTTATTGTGGTAAAGCATGTAATGTTTTACCAAATAAATATATCTGTCTATCTATAAAGTGCATACGCAATACCTTTAAAATTTTCTTCAAATGACTTTTTTTTAACTGCTGAAAGGAGCGGGGCACAAAACAGGCAATATGGCCTATAGCTTTAAGTGACTTCTACGCTGCAAATAAGTGATATAATGGATACAAATGTTTTAAAATAAGTTATATGTGAATTTGTTTAACACATGCATCTCAACATTTCAGAACATGAAGGGTTAGGGTAGGTGTAGCTTAACGTACAATCAACATGGCATGTGAAATCATATGTCCAGTGATATATATTATAAAAAGTGAGTCATGAAAAGTCATATTTCGGCCCTAAATTTTTACCATTGTTAATCTCCAATGCCAATTATACACCAAATCACATACAAAGTTTGACACACTGAATCTTATCTACAGTACAGTACATGCTCAATTTGGGGACAGGCGAGCTAGATTGATCATCTCATTACATGTAATTATTGTTAATTCGTTTTCTTCCCTTCATCTGACAGACATTTGACATGTGTTCTTCTTGATTACCTTGTCTTTTTAACACAAAGTAGATTGGATTTTATCTTGCAGACCATGACTATAGCCAAAGCCCAGATCTGAAGGTATGATATAATATTCTCCATGTAAAGTTCACTGACTACTGTCTGATTGGGTTATTTCATATAACGCCTTTTTATAATCCCCATAGACATTGTAAATCGTTAATATTGAAAAAATTGCAGTAACCTTAATTTTTTTCAAAATTTTCCCAATTACTTCCTTTTGAGAAGTATCCAATGAGCCATCAACAGAGTAATTTGAGAAAATATTGAATAAAATATCCCCAAAAAGGCGTTATATGAAATAACCCAATCAGACAGTAGGAATGCCTATTTCACCTCCTTCTTAACTTTCAGTTATATTTTGTTAACACAATTACCATGTAAGCCTGTGCTAGCTAGTAACCATATTGTATTAGTAAAACTGTGTGGAACAAGTGCTAATTGTAATGGAAGCCATTACAGAAGTCAACCAAACTGCCTCTGATGTTCGTAATCCCTTAATGGACCTATATCCCAGTTTTTTTCGAAATCAGGCAATATCGATATATTTGCCCCAGTCAGAAGCTGTGGCGGCTATCTTTTATTTTCAATCGCAAAGCAAAAATCACCGTAGTGTTCGCAGCTAACTATACACATATATACCAAATTTGATCAAAATCGGGGAATATCTAAATTTCGACCAATCAGAAACCGTAGTGGCCATCTTTTTTTCCAATTCAGTTCAAACAATTTTGTACACAAATCTGCCTATATATTTTAAATCACACTATATTAGCGTAAAACCCTGGTTTTTTGCTATATATGTGTATATTAGGCATTATATCATTTCATTGAATAACCAAATGTGTGCAAACAGAGTAGGTATGTGCAATCTGTGATCATTTTAAATTGAAATGAATCTGTGATCTTACCACTTCCTGATATTAGCAGTTCAGCTTATTAAATATTCTGTTAAATGCATTACTATAAAATTACAGGTGAGCGATTCAGGCACTGTGGGCCTCTTGATTTTTGGTAATCTTCATATGATATGATTTGTGTGCTTTTTCAGGAAGCTGTTGTTGACATATCAACTATGGGAAACCCTACTGCTGCAGTTTTGACAGAATCAATAGGAGTTGTTGGCTGTAGGAATGGGAAACTGGAGTGTTTTGTGTGCCACCGTTCCTGTAACCACATCACATTTATTGAAAACCTATGTAAATCAGAAGAAGATGTCCCAGATGTTGTTGATTCTTTAATTGCTGGACTTTGCGATTCACAGGGAATGACACATGAGTATGAATTCAAGTGTTCTTCACACAAAACGATCCCATTCTGTAAGATGTCAGCAATGTCGTCCAGTTTTCCAAGTGAACTCGTTGCTACACCAGAAATAACATGTGAATGTGGACAAAATACTGAGCAAGTTTCAAAAATGGTGCCTTTGTTTACTCTTCTGAAGATAGTTCAGACCACAGGTAAATATTATTGACAGTTTTTATATGTCCCTCTTATGACACAACATAACGGAAATGTAAATATATGGCTATACATTTGCAAGTCCCTAGTATCATAGGGCTAAGAACAAAATGTCATTTATGTTATCCTCTCACCTCAAATATATTGTCATACTGATGAAAAAGAACAAGAAATCCTGAAAATATATTTTTGTTTTCAATTTATTTATTCCGGCTTTTCAGATTGCATACACAGGGCAACATTTCTATCAATATGATATGATACCCTTCACACCACAGACAGCATATATAATGTACAACATCACACCATTATGAAGCTATGTTACAATATTGAATATTCATATCAATAATCAAGCACATTGCATTGGTTTATCAAAGACAGAGAGAGACAGAACTCTTGATAAATGCACACACATCACTCATGGTATAATCTTATTAATCATCTTGTACATCAGTCAACGTCCTTTCTAAACCCCTTTTAAACAAGAGGCCCAGGGGCCTTAATAGCTCACCTGCAATATTATTTTTTATCTACAAGGGGAAATGTGTTGATTGGGAGACTGTTATTTGACCAAAATTTGACCTCTTTTACCTTCTTAGAGGTTCAGGTAACCTATTTTTGCAAACCTAAATTTTTGTCAAAATAACAAACAAGATAAGATAAAATATATTGTCCAGATCTTTGGTTAAAATCCCTGAACAGGTATGGATTGGATTAGGATTTTAAAAGATTTACCATTATTTCCCCTATGGGGCCCCGCCCCTCTGCCCCAGGGGGGCCACACACTCTGTTTATACAACGTTTAGTCCCCTTCACCTAACAATGCTCCAGACCAAATTTAGTCAAAATCTGCTCAGCCGTGCTAGTAGTATTTTAAAAGACAAGTTGATGGACGGCGGACGGACAGACGACGGACGCTGCACCATGGCATAAATGGATAACCATGATGATGTCCTTGTGTATAGATTTAAAGTACTCAAAGGATAAGCTCCTAAATACGTGTACAATTTATTTGCACAAAATTGTACAAAGGCTAGGGGGGCATTAAGAGCCATTTTCGGCCTCATAAAAAGTCAAAATTTCAACTGAGATTTATTCACCAATTTATTTTATAAATATCTTATTGGATATTAAAGGCTTGCTGTTCTGGTGTCGAATTTTGTATTGCGCATGCGTGGATGCCCCAGCATAGCAACAAAATGGCGTTGCTAGGCAGAAATGGCTGAAATAGGGTGTTTTTAGACAATTGGCATGCATAAACGAAAACCTGCATGTGAGAACCAAAATATCCTTTTCATGAATGAACAATAGTATGTCAATGTGTATGCATGCCAAATATAATTTTGGTACTTGCATGCGGAAGTTTTTAAAACTAAAAAAGTGGTTGGTTAATTTGCTTCAAAATGACCAATTTGCTACATAAATAGTACAATATAGACAAAATTCATGTATTTTTGGTAAAAACTGCTGTTTTGTACCTCCCTTTGATATGCCATATTTTTTATACCAGTTGTCGAATGAACTTCAAATTTTATATATGTGTACTTCATTGATTCAAAATTATGAAAATAGCAATTGAAACTAAATATGCGGTGAGGCCGAAAATGACCCTAATCGCCCCTAGTCCTTTTTGCCTTAGGTCATCCACAAAATGGAGAACTTTTACCAAATATTAAACAACTGAACCTGCAAATGACTGGTGTCTCTGTTTGGAACAGTTTGCCACATGACATTAAGAACTCACAAAAATTATGCATCTTTAAATCAGAAAGGTAATTATACCAGTCTGAAGAAACACTCATCCAGGAAGCCCCAAAACGATATATTAATACATTAATATTTTAATACAGGTTCAGTTTCCAATGAAATTGCTACAATGGGAAACAACAAGTGGTCTCTAAGATGTTTACTGTATTTTGTAGCTGGATTATTTTTGTAACTAATTGAGTCAACTTCCATAAATAAAGCTTGATCATTATTATTATTAAGTTATACCTCTCATGATAAAATATGCAATTTTTGTTTCATTGCAGTTGTTACAACGAAGTGTCCATCATGTGGGGAAAAGAAGGAATATGATGGTGTGGAGGAGGACATACTGAACATGGAGTCTTTCCTCGTACACCATGGTGTGTTGAGAGACTTCATGCACCATTTTCTCTATGCAAGGTTTGTATGCAGGAACATTGCTTTAATTAACACTTTGCCACGTCTTAGACAAAAGCTACATTGTTGCAATGAACTGGACATGGACGTGCCCTTAAGGAGAGATTTCATATTCCCTGAGGAAGGGGAGGCCCGAAAGCTTGGAGGTAGAAAGAGTGACTTTGAGTATTTATATTTAGTACGATCCCTATAGGAACCTCATTCATAGACATTCAAGTCTCATTACCGGGTATTTATACACATGATATATAGCACCAATAATTTGAAACTCAGTTTAACCAAAACAACCCATGAATTATTCATTCAAGAAAATACTATAATAAACATAATGTACATCTAATGTGTCCCGTAATTGAGTTGATGTTCAGATGGACTATTGGATGTGAAGGTGAATACTGTAGACACTTAAAATTCATCCTATTTTATCGTATTTGTAGATGTGCCATCTACTCCTACTATTGTGTATGGAGAGCCAATATGGAAAGTGAAGGAATCACGAACTTCCAACAATTGTCGTACGCTAAGTTTCGACACAGTTGGTACAACTTCCTGAATCTTTTGGATTGCCCATATGAGCAGGGATTCCAATGCAATCTATGTGGACAGGTGCCGAATACGATACTGATGGACGCAACTGGACTGTCACACAGGAAGATGTATGCCCCACCAGTACCAATAGTGGAACAGAAAGGAAAAGTGTAAGTTTGAAATTATTTGCTGGTATTCCATATCTAAATAATATTTTAAAATTAAATCAAATGAACAGATGTATCATACAAATATCATATTCTTTTATTAAGCATATACAGATTCTTTATCTACTCTTTTTTTTGGGGGGGGGGGGGCAGCAAACATTTTAATAGCTTTTTTTAAGACAACTAAACAAAATTCAAATATATTAAAAAAAAATAGTTTTTTTTATCTGATAAATCATTCTTCAATTTTGAAAGAAAGGATAGAGATGGTAAATTTGGTGGAGGACTATTAGTTTACATAAAAAATTAAATTAATTATAAAAGACGGGTAGACTTGGAATCGGATTTTGAAACAATTTGGTTAGAATTAATTCCTCCATATACAAGTTCCATATTACCTGCTTTACATATATCGACCACCAAGCTCTAATGCATCTTGGGTAGACTTATTTGAACAAAAACTCCAGAAATCTTCAGTAGAAAGTCTGGAACAAATTATAATGTTCCAGAACAAATTATAATGTTAATATAAATTTTGATCCCAGTTGTACAAATAACAAATGGTTGGACATTATAAACATATACAGCTTGGAACAATTCATCACTGTGCCAACAAGAGTAACAAAAAATACATCTTCAATCATTGATCATGTTTATGTGACCCATACAGAAAATATCACAGAGGTAAAAGTACCTTGTTTCATTATAATGTTTGTATAACTCATAAGATTGGACATAGTGAAGGAAATCGAAAAAAAATGGCCAGCATATCACTATGAAATACAGATGTTATAATAAATTTAATGAAAATCACTTTATTGATGACTTGATGCAAGCATCACTCCATGAAATAGAACAAATGAATGATACTGAAGAATGCTTGGAGCTTTTCTATGAAAAATTCTTAACCATCTTGGACAAACATGCTCCTCAAAAACAAATAAAATCCTATAGATAACCCGAATGGTACAATAGTTATATTCATGATGCTAGACGACGACGGGATCATTTCCATAAAGATAAAGATTGGGATAATTATAAAATATGGCGTAATAGAACTGCTTCACTTATTAAAACAGCTAAAAAGAACCATTTCACAGAAGCTATTGTTAAAGATAAAGACACAAAAACTCTCTGGAAATATATACATGAACTTAATCCGAAAGATAATATAGGTTTTCCTACACAGCTTCAATATGATGGCAAAGTTTTTACAGATATAGCGGATATAACAGAATGTTTAAATCAACACTTTAGTAATTGTGCTGATTCTATCAAAACTCACAATCCGATATGTGATCATAAACCTTTAGAAACTTTTCTAAGTAATAAACTTCCACATAAAACTGTGAAAATTTTGCCATTGATGAAATATCTTGTGAGGATGTATTACGATATTTACAAAACTTCGATGTAAAAAAGGCACACGTTTAGATGGAGTGGGACCTAAATTGTTAAAAATATCAGCAAAAGTATTAAATCTCGAAGCCAATTACACATATTATCAATTCAAGTATTCAAACCAACAAATTTCCAACTTCTCTTAAAAAAGCCAGAATAACTTCTCTTTTCAAAAATGGTGAAAAGGATCAACCAACAAACTACCGACCTATATCTGTTTTTACCAATAATCTCAAAAATCATAGATAAACAGGTTTTAAAACAAATCAATACCTATCTTAAACAGCATGATATTTTACACAGAACTCAATCTGGTTTTTGAGAGAAACATTCTTGTCACACTGCCCTAACTAAAATTATTGATGGCTGGCTGAGGGTACATTCGCGTTACCGGTTGAAACGGTTGAACCGGTTGAACCTGTAACGAAAACGACAGGTACAGATCGGGACCGAGGCTGACCTCAGGAAAATTTGGTACGTGTAGATTGAGGGGTCCAGACGTACCTAGCTACGCTCTCTCCTAATCCATACCTGATGGTTACTGTGGCCCGTATTTACAAAGATGGCGGTCGACGAAGAAGATCTGAATTGTGCATGAAGATTTATCTAAAGTAAAAGGGTTATGGAAACACTGATGATTTCATAACACTGCCAAACAGATAAGTATACACATAAGCAATTATCTAGTATGCATGTTTATTCATCACACTCGCCAAAGGTTGAATAACAAGCTGAAGTTTCGGTCATTCCTATTCATGAGTCCTACTCAGTAGGCTACTGTACAGTACTGTACTGTTAATACTATGTTACATTACAGGACTGCATAGGTCGTCAAATAGTATTGTCATGTTTTAATCGTCTGCGCATCTTCTTGTTTACAAAGTGAAGTATGCCTTTTGATTAGACACATTGACATATACGACAGTTCAACACGATATGTACATGCTGATAGACATGATAGAAGGTAATATATTTGGTTCACTGTTGCATTTTCATGACAGATATTTCTATTTCATTTTTATGATATCCGACACCCATTCATACAGTGTAAATATATGACAGGTTTTGCATGTCGTCTGCAATCTCCTGATCACAATTCATATGATACATTGGACAGTTGGAGACAACATGGCTTCCAGATACAAAACATTCATTTTCAACAAGAAAATTAAACTTCAAATGGAAATCGACACATTCAAATATTATCAACCCGTAAGTAAAGCAGTGTTTATGTACCTTTTTCGCATAAAAGACACTTTTATATCAAGTTCAGAAAAGCTGTGAGTAAGTTATTCAAAGATTGTACACAGTCAAAATGAATAAAATATCAATATTTTACTCGTATATTTACTTATGATCACTGCTTATCAGAACATGATAGAAAATGCAAACTTAAAAGGCAAATGAGACACAGGTAAAGTCTTAATAATTATGTAGAATAGCTTAATGATCCATTTATTTCAGTGTGTATTATCTACTTCGGAACTCCAGATAAGGTAAGATATCTGCCACAATGGCATAAAATACATGTTGTCTCTTTTAAAGGGGCATCACGGAAAAGTAACTTTTATTTTTGTCTTTTTTTCAAATACTACATAAACATATCAAGTGAGACTCCTTATGGAAAATAACGATCGGATTTGGCTG
>JAUMHH010013464.1:0-11000 GCA_032359455.1 Chlamys rubida
TTCTGTGTCAGATACAGGGACATTTGTGTAGAACTTGTAAATGGGCCTCCAGTTACATTACCCACGTAGACTGGGACTAGACAGGTTGGTAATCATGCTCTGTGTCGGATACAGGGACGTACATAATGTATTTGTGGTTAGACTTCAGGTTTAGCTCAATTACTCTGTTATTGCTAGTCCTTAAGTCATAAAACTTTATATACATATTCTTTTTGAAGAGAACGGCACCATTCTGTGACATGTAGGTCACTTTAACCTATATTTTCCACTTCACTAACTTTGATCACAAATATTGGATAAGATAAATGTCTGAAGTCATCAGAGGCATCAATAGTCTATCATGTTGTTAGTTCACAAGTGTTAACTGTTCTGTTTTAAGCAAATAGTGTGCCTTATGGCATCATAGAAAAACACTGTTCAAGACTGTTTTGAAAACTCTCCCTCAGAAGAAATGATAAAATCAACCAAAAATGCTTGTGTGTCCTTATAAACAGGCCTGTGTATCTCTTGCTTAGTCGTACATATATGATAAATAGTTATGTTCTTGTGAGATATTTCAACTGAGAATGAAATACCGTACATAATAAATACATGAGATACACTGTGTTTACAAGTAGTATACATGTGTTTGCTGTTGTCTTAATGATTTTTCACAAAAATGTCACAAAATGTTAACATAAAAGACATTTCCAGTGTGAGGAGATCTCCCCATTGACCTTCTGTAGAGAAAAAAAGGCTTCGTGACGGCTCTAAACCAATGATTTCTGAACAGTTTCGCCTAAGCTGCTACAAAAAGCTGATGTTTTTTACTGAACGTTACATTACAGGAAAAGTACTCATGGTGAACAGTGGGGCCAAAGAGCAGCTGTTCTTTGAGGCGCCCCGGGGGAACCGCGTCACGCTGCGGCACGCGGAGATAGAGAAGCTGGACTGGGTGACGTGGACCTCGGTGTTGGGACACACATGTGTGGGGGTGTGGCCGCCCAAGAGTGATGTCACTGATGTCAATGCTGTCTGTGTCAGCAGCGACAAGAGTGTGATTGCTACAGCTGACGACTTTGGATTTGTGAAACTCTTCCAGTATCCAGTTACGGTAGGTTTATCTTACTGAGATTCCACCAGAGGTGAACTGC
Organism: Chlamys rubida; assembly: GCA_032359455.1. Classification (NCBI taxonomy): domain Eukaryota; kingdom Metazoa; phylum Mollusca; class Bivalvia; order Pectinida; family Pectinidae; genus Chlamys; species Chlamys rubida. The sequence continues at coordinate 1,134 of JAUMHH010013464.1, forward strand.
TCCCCTGGCACGCAGTGTCTGGGACTGGTAGATTGTACGTTGGGACTAGTGAACATTTATTAATGTTAAATACAGCATGGGCCAGAAGAATTGTTTTAATTTGTCTGCAGGCTTTGACTTTGAATATGAAATTACTCACCCATGGATTCTGTATGGAATAAAGCAGAAATGGATTTTGTTCCTTTGTCTGTCCTTCTATTGTTAACTTCATCAGAAACTACAGTACTTTCCACTTAGCATTATTTCACTTTATATTATGTCTCTTTTTGTTTGATTTCATATTCTTTTGAAACACTGTTTTTCCTGCTATATAATCTATGTAATATAAACTATTTTAATATCAGTTTCTTTGATGTGATTTCTGCTTCACATCACTAAATGTAATATCTTTATTTGATCTTCAGGGGAAGTTTGCTAAGCACAAGAAGTATGTTGGCCACAGTGCCCATGTGACCAATGTGCGATTTACTTGCGACGATAACCTGTTGGTGTCTACTGGCGGGGCCGACACTGCCATTATGGTGTGGCGCTACGGTAATCCGACAGAGGCAGCCGCAGTTACATGTGGGGATAGTGATGACTCTGACACGGACTCCGAGGAAGAGGGAGGTATGGACACCACCTGTTTCAATTATGATTGTATTATATCTGTGAAGTATTCTTATACATCATTTCATGATCTCATCTTGATTGGATGTATTATGGAATGGTATTTTATATCCATTCATGTTTTCTTTTCTTGCTGGGATAAACAGCTGTCAAAGTCATTGAAATAAAAGACCTTGATGGATGCTCAAAGTTACTGGAATTAAATGTTTAAAAAATTGTATTATGGTAGTTGTTGCTGAAGTGAAAGGATATCCAAAAATTGACCTTGCTAAATATGTTGAAAAGTTCAAGCAACTTCTAAAACTTCTAAAGAACTGTAATGCTAGACTCATAAGTTTGCCTGTTTCTTACATTGGTGAAGGTTCGTTGAAAATCAGGATTCTTCAAATAAATGATATAATCACATATTACCCCTATATAACCTCTAGATTGTCTGGTTGCCAACACCATTAAGTAACAAGTGAGCAATACAGGCCCTGTCTGCCTGTTGTTTTTGTTGCTTTGACAATCTCAATGCTACAAAAAGTCACAGTAAAAATTATTGCCTTTACCTAAAATATATTTGTTGTCTTCTCCACAGGCTACGACAGTGACGTAGAACGAGAGAAGAACTTCGACTACGCCAGTAAGAGCTATGTAGATCCCATCAGAGAGAGGAAGGGTGTAAAACCCCATCTTCAAGATGGAGCTGGGCTGCAGAAAAAGTAACTATCTGTCTTTAAGATGAAATTATACATGATTAATGATGTTTTTTGACAATAACGCATGATTGATGATTTATATGATAAGTATGAAAGATTTAAGATATGCATCGCGGACGATTTTTGGGATGAATGTGACAAGGTGTGCATGCGAGAAAAAATAAACCTGGGATTTCTCTGGATCAGATTTTGTAACAGGTATCTTAACTGACTTTTCTGTTCTATTTCAAAAAGACCTGGTTTCCAGCGCAAGCCTCCACAACCTCCCAAGGTTAAAAGGTCAGAGGCTCCATCTGCAGGTTCAAAGAGAAAAAAGGCAACACAAGTAACCGTAAGTCTTCTACTTACAATACAGTCATCAGTGTAAGATAAGCCATTGGCTTATAATAAGTCATCAGTGTAAGATAAGCCATTGGCTTATAATAAGTCTTCTACTTACAATAAAGTCATCAGTGTAAGATAAGCCATTGGCTTATAATAAGTCATCAGCTGACAATAAAGTCATCAACTTTTAATAAGTCATCAGCTTATAATAAAGTCATCAACTTAAGATAAGCCATTGGCTTATAATAAGTCATCAGCTGACAATAAAGTCATCAACTTAAGATAAGCCATTGACTTATAAGTCACCAGCTTACAATAAAGAATTCAACTTAAGATAAGTCATTGACTTATAATAAGTCACCAGCTTACAATAAAGTCATCAGCTTAAGATAAGTCATTGACTTATAATAATTCATCAGCTTACAATAAAGTCATCAGCTTACAATAAAGTCATCAGCTTACAGTAATTAAAACATGTTGTTTTTTAATGTAGGATCTGCAGTTGGATTATGTGTTTGGTTACCGAGGATTTGATTCTCGTAACAACCTACATTATATAAACGAGGGTGCTGACATCATCTTCCACACAGCGGGAGCAGGCATCGTCCAAAACCTGTCCTCAGGTGAGTACATTATAGCAAGTTTGGGGGCTCTATTCAGCCAGCTGCTTAAAAATCTTAAATGATTGTCTGTGAACCAAAAAATGACACTGATAAGAAAGTCTTCTGTTAGTGTAATTTTTATGAGCATGTTTAGTTAACAGCTCCTGATCCATACTAGCCAAACGCAGTTTTATGATGCCACAATGCCAGTGATGTCACAGTCGCCAAAAGCCAAAGCCCAATGCATTGAACTGCTTTCAGTTGGCACTCATATTGCCTATGAATGCCAGCTGAAAGCAGTTTAATACTTATATTTACCATTTCAGAATTTCATCTCATAGAAAATTCAATTACACTAGTCTTATTAATCAGCATTTAGTTTGACTAATGTGTTTACCGTACATGCTTGTACAATGGAGGGTCAGTGGTATCTTACGTAACAATTATGATGTCATAATAATGATGACATTATCGATCAGGTCATGGCATTCATAGCCTATGAATGCCATCTGAATGTGGTAGAGTTATACAGTGGCAATACCATACAATGGTAAATATAGTCCATTTGAATATAATGGGACAAATATAGGTAGCTTTGTATGTAGACGATTGAATGTGTACAGAGCTGTCGTACATTTTCCAATTTTGTGTTTACAAATGGTCTTTTGACTTTTGGTGGAATTGAATTCCAAAACTATGTTTGCTAATTGAATGGTAAAGTTTATCACTCAAATATAGCTACCTATGTGTTCTCTAAAACTCATGTTTGTCATATAATTCGGCGCATTTTTTATACTTAATCCACCAATTCCACTTAATTCCACTTAATTACAGCACTTACGTTGCATAATTATATATCACCACAGAAGCATCATAAATGAATCTAACCATGACAGGCCAAAACTGTTACAACTATAGTCCATTTCAATAAAATGACTGTTTTAATGTCACACAACTATAGTCCATTTCAATAAAATGACTGTTTTAATGTCACACAACTATAGGCCATTTCAATAAAATGACTGTTTTAATGTCACACAACTATAGTCCATTTCAATAAAATTCACGAAAAAAAATGCACATATTTTTCACTAAAAACTATGTTGAAAATTATGTACATTCTTAGAAATAACATTCATGCACAAAATTATGATGCGCTGAAAATTAGGACATGGCTGTATATAGTGTACATTTACTGTTGATCACACTTATATAATACTTATCCTCTTCATTTCAGGTCATCAGAGCTTTTACCTAGAACACACAGATGACATCATTTGTCTTGCCGTGAATCAAAATCCAAAGTTTAAGAGTGTGATGGCGTCTGGCCAGATAGGAACTGTTCCAACTATACATGTGTGGGACGCCTCTACCAAGGAGACAAAGTCAATACTAAGTGGCGGTCACTCTAAAGGTGTTTGTGCTGTGGACTTCTCCTGCTCAGGGAAATACTTACTGTCCGTTGGAATTGAAGATGACCACAATGTGATTGTGTGGAGGTGGCAGGAAGGTTAGTGTGAGGTCAAGCAACGTCAAGTTATCAATTTTGTTCAAATGAATGACCTTGACCTACTTTCAACGGGGGTCTTATTTGTTAAAAGAGCTAAAACATATAGGCTACATTTATTTATCACGATCCGAACAGTTGAACCGATTGGACCACAGTCCTTTGTTTATGAAATAAGGTCAGACCTAGTTATCCGATGCTGCTTTCAGGCGAGCCTTGACAAAGCCTTGCAAGGCCTGCATAAATATTTTCAGGTCTGCCAGGATTTATACCCGAGAATGTTACAAAACAGACAAACCGGTTAAACCAGATACGCAAAAGGGGCCTTTGTGTTAGCTTGCTGGCTGTAAAATTTGACCTCGACCTTTGAAGATGAATGACGCATTAAGCCACTTGTTTTGCCGTGGCGTGTAGTCCCGTAGTTCATGAGTTATGATTCCTTAAGTAACAAAAACAATTATGTCACTCTCTTCATTTCACTGTATAATCTGTACCCCATGTGGATCAGGAAATGCTTGCATGTCCTCACACCTGATGTTATCTGTAGTTGGTTCAGTAGAGATTCATATTCTCCTATCATTTGTATTTCATCCTTTTCCCTATTCCTATCGTGCATTTGATGTGAAGAGAAGACATCCGTTTCTATCAGCTAAAAGTTCTTTTCACAGGTTATGAACTAAGTATGTAGATGTGTACTCAGGATTATATTTATATCTCCTCGTGCCTATTATAGGGTCTAAAGTAGGAACAGCTCCGGGACACAGCCAGAGGATTTTCCAAGCACAGTTTCGGCCCGACTCCGATAGTCAGTTTGTGACTGTTGGCGTGAAACATGTCAAGTTCTGGACGGTAGCGGGTTGTGAGCTGAGAGGTAAACGTGGCATACTGACCATAGCAGGGACGGACCACGGCACGACAGTCAAAATGCAGACCATGCTCTCATTAGCCTTTGGGGCGGTAAGTTTGCTTTAAAGTAAAAAAATGAATAAAAGTTTTGATTACTTGTTCAAAATGGTGGATATTATCTCTTTTTATGTGTGTAGCATCCTGAATCAAAACACATGAATACAAAATAGAAAATGTAAATTGACAATTAACATATCTAAACCATAACTTCTGTTCTATTAGTTGCACTGGAGTGAACAGTTGTAAACCTATGTAGTACTCTCTTTGTGTGAAGAACACAAATCAACGTTTAAGCTAGATTAAAATTGTGAACTTGCTTCTGAATGGCTGAGACAATTGTGGATCTAACTGTAGTTCTATTTGGGCATCTTTATTGATACAATGTACTTTTTAGGAGTAATATATGAAGTTCGACCAACTTGCCCGAAATTTCAGAAATCAAGATGGACACCATGGCCATTGATTGGCAGAAATAGTAATAATGATTACTTTAGTTCTTTTGGGCCGAAGATTACTGGAACTATGAGTGGAGACAAATTTATCAGTTTACATATCTTTTGTTTTACAGAACAATATGACATACACTGGAGCCATGAGTGGGGATGTGTATGTATGGAAGGACACAACACTTGTCAGACTGGTACAGAAAGCTCACAGCGGCCCTGTCTTTACCATGTTTACCACTCTCAGGGATGGCCTCATTGTAACTGGAGGCAAGGAACCAGAGTAAGCTCATTCATTTTACAGTTAGACATACCATGTTCTACCTGTATCCCATCGTCCCCTGGAGAGTTAGTTCGTAGGTCATAACATGAGAACAGTGGAGATCCTCACCTTGTAACCATATACTTGCTTATTGAGCACTAAGAGAATGCTGTCATGATTGGCCCAGGGTCTGCTCCTGCTAGTGACGACTTGGTCCATGGGCCATGACATTGAGACATTCGCGATCCCAACCCTATAACCATTCATACCAGTGCTTGGCACAAGAAGACGAATACAGATACTAATAAAAGTTATTGTCATTTTGCTGACCTTTGACCTGACCTAGGCATGCACATGATACCAACTTTATTGTATGTATTAACAGTAAGTCACTCTTTGCTCCACATGGCTCACGTTTAAGTTTTCTGTATTTTTTGCAGTTCAAGAGAAAGTGGGCCCGTGAAGCTCTGGGACCAGGAGATGAAGAGGTGCCGTGCATTTTCTGTACAGGAAGGAAATTTGAAACCCTCAGTTGTCAAGTCTGTGTGCCGAACAAAGGTAACTATCCAGTTCAAACCATGAATTAGATGTAAGACCTCACTCATTGGGTAATAAAGAAGTGGATATATGGCATGTAACTTGCTCAAGTGAAGGGCATATCAAGTTTGTTCACATAAATCCCCTTGACCCACATTCAATATGTCATGTGGGTCAAATGTTTGAAAAGCTTCTAGCAACTTCTTGTAATTCACAAGGCCTGGAGTCAAGATATTTGCCTTGTATGAATTTTATCTCGCCAGTAAATCTTACCCTTAGGGTAAAGATTATATAAATCATGTATACAATTCTGCTTGTTTTCCTCAGGGTAAAATCCTGGTCGGGACAAAGGATAATACGGTGGTTGAGGTGGCCGAGAAGAGTGGGACCAACTCCGTGTTAGTTGGGGGCCACGCAGAGGGAGAAGTCTGGGGCCTCGATGTTCACCCCTCAAGTCCCTCTTTTGTTACTACCAGCTTCGACGGCACTGTCAGGTACTGGGACCTCTCTAAAAAGGTGAGTGCTGTCAATATTCAATATTTGTCAACTTTTTGTACTCTTAAATGTTGTACATGCAAACGCCAATACAAACTAAGCCAGTATCAACCAACTGAAGGTAAGAATGCTTTGCCCTTCAGTTTGTAAATTCACTGTCGGCATGTAGAGTATTGAGAAGGATTAACCTTGTATAATCCCCTGTAAAACAGAGCTTATTCTCCTTATGGTCAAGACAGGTACATATTGATTGCACTATTGTACTTGACCGTATTTTCCCTTTCCTGATTTGACAAGATGGCTGCTGTGATCTGACTTCTCATCGGTTGAATTTAGATTTAAATATTTGAGACAGAAAAGGTAGTTTGGGGTAGTTACAATTAGAATTTGTTCTTATTTCTTCCTGTTTCAAATGTTTTTCTCAAAAAATATCTGGCAGAATTGAACAGAAATGTACATTAATTTTTTGTGCTTGTGAATGTAAGGCAATGCACTACCTGTTTCACAAGAACTCATCATGGAGCCTTTTGATTGGACAAAAATTAAATATTGTACTAGTTTGATCAGAATAAGAATATAAATTATTATAATGGCACTGCAAACTCCACCACAATTTCCATTTTTAATTCAGACAGGATGGCCACCATAGCCACCATAGCCTCCCACTGATTGGTTCAAATTTAAATATTTTCCGACTTTGATAAAACAATGTATAGTTGTATAGTGGCACTGTGCTCTTGTGATGAATTGTTTGCAATAATAGACTTGGAGACTTCTGCAATGTCTCCATTTTAAATTAGTGTCTGTTTTTCTTCAACATAAACATGTTACGCTATGAATATTCTTTTTCTTTTGTGTCAGGCTACTGTGGCCAGACTGGACATCGGAGCTGCCAGGTCCGCAGGGTTCAGTGTGGACGGTGAAATGTTAGCTGTAGGTCTGAAAAATGGAGAGTTTGTTGTGCTGACAACAAATGGACTGAAGCTGTGGGGGAAACGAAGGGACCGAGCAGGAGCCATCAATGACGTCAGGTACGGGAATTGTCCTGAATTTCAATAATATGATCCCCTTATAAAATATTTAGGGAAGTATATAGCTGTTACTGTGTTCTATCATCTTCTTTAGGCCAGTCTGTGATGGGATGTATTTTGGAAAGCATTGTCTGGCGGCTTAGCTAGCTGGGTATCGTCAGCCATTTATTGACCCTAACGATCCCTCCTGTGTTGATGGGCTGTTAATTACCTGCGAGATCTAGTCCAGATTATTACATGGAAAAGATCAATCAACTAATTACTGATGTTTGCACCAAATATTAAAACCAACTTGGTGTTTGATTTAGGTTCAGCCCTGATGGTAAGATGCTTGCAGTTGGGTCCGAGGATTGTTGTGTGGATTTCTACGACCTCAGCAAAGGGAAGTCACTCCAGCGGGCAGGGTACTGCAAAGGCATCCCCACATTTGTCATCCAGATGGACTTCTCAGCCGATAGTCAGTATATCAGGGTAAGTATACTACTGCAGAAAGTCTCTGTATCATTAGTTGATGAAATCACACGCCATAAGAACGTTAATTCTATATATGTGCACCATGAAGCTTCTGACAAGTTGAGATCCTATTATTTCTCCTTTAACACCAATAGCCTTCACAAATAGTTCATAATCAGATGTTTCTATCATGATAGGTGTATCATATATAACTTGTTGGTAACCTTGTGTTTAGCCAGGTTGCTCCTCAAATAAGATAACATTATGATGTGACTTAGTGCTCTGGCAAGATCAAAGAAAGTGATATATTTGTATGAATACCAAATTTCTAAATGAGATTGATTTATCCTACAAAGTCAATGTTGATATTTCCAGGTCAGCACAGGAGCTTACATCCACCAGGTCTTTACAGTCCCCGGTGGAGCCTTGGTCGACGACCACAACATCACTGATAAAATCACTTGGGCATCATGGACAAGGTTTGAAATTATCATATATTAGAACAGTTTCTCAAAAGGACATTGCTTTAACCCATTGTGTTTTTTATAAGCCCATGGATAACGGGTCATATTATGGTATATCCTGTGATTTGGGCACACAGGGTCTCCTAATATCTTAAGCAATTATTAACAAATTAATGTTTATTTACTCATTCGTCCCTGAAGACACATTTGAACTCCTCCAATTCAAAGGTTGGAATAGTTTATTATGAAATTTCAGGGGTGAATGGTTAAACATTATATATAGAGTATTTACCATGAAATCTTGGAAACGTTGAATATAGATAGGATATTAAAGTCCACATTGTATCTACTAATAACACCTATATGAGTACTGTTGACCTTGACTTTTCAGTACTCTGGGTAACGAGGTACTGGGAATCTGGCCGAAGGACTCGAGTGGTGGAGACATCAACTGTTCCCACCTCTCTCACCTTGGTAACGCCCTGGCAACGGGCGATGATTTTGGATTTGTCAAACTTTTTGAGTTCCCATGTCCAGAAAAACAAGTAAGTAGAATGTGTTCTTGGAAGAGATATGTCATTAAAATCCAAGAAATAACATGCTTTCGTCAGGAATGACAGAAGTGTAAGGAGGTCCTCTCACAATCATGTTATCCCACACGTATAAGTATTTCAGCTTGATTTTACCCAAGAATGGCATTTTTAACCCCAGAGTGCTAATTACGATGCAATTCTTCGGTATATTTTCCCTTATGCAGTATTAATCAATTCACAACCTAACGTCAATTAGACCAACCAAAAACTTAGGCCTACTTTTCTCGAGTTTATTTATCTGATTCTATCGTATAATATGACTTTGACTTGCAACTTTTTTAATGTTAAAACAGACAATGCAATCAGGAGTTACCTAGTATTATATTTCCGAAAATCCCCGAAAAATTTATGATAAATGGTTGCGACCAAGGACTGGTTTTGGATTGTTCTTGTGTATAGTGTGCACCCTTTCTTAACATTTTCATTTTTCCTTAGCTACGTGCGCACTATACTTGAATATTTACGGTACTGAAATGTACATGTTTGTGATTATACAGTTGGGAAAGAAAGAAGAATCTTTAATGGTGTTTCAATATCAGTTAAATTAAGACTGTATGCCATGAAATATTGGCTGTACTTTAACCCGATCCGTTTTCTGCAATGAGAGTAAAGTTGTCATGATAGCTAATATTATAACAACTTCAACATATGAAGTGTGAAAATTGACTCTGGGCTAATATAAATTTTACTAGAGATATGTAAATCGGTTTTTTCAATGAAGTACAAGATTCACGATGGGTTGTATTACAAGTGATAACTGGTCAGTCTGTTTATACTCGTTTTATCTATTGTTTTACAGGCTCAGCATAAGTCATTTGTAGGTCACTCTGCCCATGTGATAACTGGTCAGTCTGTTTATACTTGTTTTATCTATTGTTTTACAGGCTCAGCATAAGTCATTTGTAGGTCACTCTGCCCATGTGATAACTGGTCAGTCTGT
>JAUMHH010013475.1:0-10999 GCA_032359455.1 Chlamys rubida
CAGCCCTACAATACAGGTGTAACAAAATATTATAAATCAGCCCTACAATACAGGTGTAACAAAATATTATAAATCAGTCCTACAATACAGGTGTAACAAAGTATTATAAATCAGCCCTACAATACAGGTGTAACAAAATATTATAAATCAGTCCTACAATACAGGTGTAATAAAGTATTATAAATCAGTCCTACAATACAGGTGTAACAAAGTATTATAAATCAGTCCTACAATACAGGTGTAACAAAATGTTATAAATCAGTCCTACAATACAGGTGTAACAAAATATTATAAATCAGTCCTACAATACAGGTGTAACACAATATTATAAATCAGTTGATATACTACAAGTTTGATAAAACATCCATCATGTCCCAAATAATTAACAGTAATATCACCTTTCAACACAGGTGTGAGACAGAGTTACCTGTGTGTAAGCAGTGGTTTGTATGTACCACTGTCGCAGGAATCGCTTTTCTGCAATTGCTCCTGATCTCCACGACCGACCAGCTTCATCAATCTGTTCATCCGCCAAAACAGTCTTGTCCACAGGATCCCAATTAACCTGCCCCTGATCAATAATAATACAACCTCACTTATCAGCTCTAGCAGCATCAATGTCTTCAACATTTAGTGTTTAATGAATAAAGCAATATCACATGTGATGTAAATATATAACTGAAAGCAGAAGGTCGCTGAATTGCTCTTCAAAAACGCAAACTTTACAATAGTGATGCCATGGGATAATTTAGGATTTTCTCAAATTGGTTATATTTAATTCATATTCCTTGGATTCCATTTTATGTTTAAAACACAGTCACTTCACATCTTATATTTACATTTTCTGATAAAATAACACTACATAATCATACCTTTATTAAAGACTTGAATTACAAACAAAATGGTGATGAACAAGATTCTCGTATACATATTCATCAAGCTTACGGACCCTGTTAGGTATTTTATTGTGATACGAACAGTTCCACTTTTGTCTGATTTCCTGTCTCTTTGGTGAAAATCTAAATTATCCCACCCCAAAGATCTTCTCAGGATTTCTGGAATTCCTGATATGTGATCCAAATTGGATCTAATGATTAGCAGTACACTTGCAAAGCCCTTACTTTCATCCCCTTCCCTACCATACTGCCAGTGTTTACTGATTAATGAAATATGTGTGAACACTAAACCAACAATTCACAAATATGAAAAGCCTTTTTATTACCTCTTTCTGATAGACCAGGCCAGCTTCATACATTTTCAGGAAAATGAACTGGGTCCACTTGTAGTAGCTAGGATGACAAGTAGCAAACTCCTGTTAAAACATACAAACATAAAAGGATTAACATCAGATAACAAAGGAAAAACAATAAAATAATAAAACAGAATTTCACAAGTGATAAGTCTTATTTATATATATCATAACAAGTCCCTGAAAAAACCCCATAAACTTAAGAAGTAAACTTGGGGGAAAACGTCTATCTATAACAAGTGAAAATATAGATCTACAAGGATAAGATACAAGCAAACTGTCCTTTTGACAACTTAGTTTTAAAGTAGTCAAACTTTGTCCTGATCTGGACCCTATGAGTCGAGGGAAAATGTCTGGATGAACAAATTAACAGATATATGACATAGGCCTTTTAAATATAATGATGTGCATTGATTTCCTTAATACTTCATCAAAAACATAAAGATTGTAACAATAAATAAAGGGATTAATATGTATTACCAGAACAGCATCATGTGTGCCACACAAGAGTGCTGGCAGATGTGGTCAAAGGATCATTGAGTTGCAGTAGCAAATATTTTACCAAATGTTAATCATATCAATCATGTTATTCATAGTTTTGATTGCTATTAAAGCCTGTAACGACTCGACGTGTGCATTAAATTGAGGCATCACTAATATTCAATTGGATATTTATGGAGAAATCCCCAAAAATTGAGAGCATAAGATAAGTGGAATAAACAATGATTTAAAAACATACCGACTCCCAGTCAAAGCTACAGAACAGATCGTCCAGTTGTTGTTTCATGCTGGCAATGTTCCTACAACACAAAGCAATCACTGCTACAGTAAAAGGAGATACATGGAAATAAGTTAACAGGCGTGAAAGACTGCATTTGTAATGCTCAGGTAATGTTATGTATATTACTAATTGTGCATAATGTTAGGGTAATGTAAATTGAAAGTATTGTAACTCCCAACACAAATTAAAGGTATAATCTTTAATACATGTATGGGAGACAACTCTAAAACAAATCACATATAAAAATTTAATACATTACATATCTGTATTAAGGAGATAACGCTATATAGTAAATAACTATAATGAGTTTTAACCCTATTTCAATATTCTACAAAATACGTTTTTGATGGATGTAGTTGAGACGCAAATCTGAAGTCTTACGTTGTTGTCCAGAGCTTTGGATCTAACCCCCTTTCTATTGCAGCGTTTTCAGCAGGAAGTCCAAAGGCATCCCATCCCATTGGGTGTATCACCTACAGGTAGTGAACCAATGAACAATTGTGAGCAAGATATTATTGATTAAAGAAACAATCATAAAATATCCCTAAATTCAAACAGAATATGATTGGAAGCATTACAAATACAGTTTGAGTATTTTTTATTTTTATCAAAGAAACCTCTTAATATAGCTTTTTGATGTTTTTAGTTACGCTATATTAGTGTGTATGCTGTCAATGTTTAGTTTTTGCTACATTAGCATATATGTAATTTAGACATTTGGTATTTTACTGAATACCATATTGGTTCAGCTTAGAATAGTGCATCTTTGCTTCTGTGATAATTTTAATGAATAGTGTAAATGACCCTTTAATTGTATATATATTTAGTCAAATTATAGTAAGTTAATAAGCTCAACTACTTTTATGCCTATGCTTACTGTGATAATAATTTGAATGCTCATTTGTTTTCTATTATATCATGATTTTAATTAACCCTTTTACTAACAGAGGACCCTGTGGAAGAATAGCTTTGCTAAACAGGTTTTTTATCCTCAATAAATACATTTTATTATTATTATTATTCTATCACAGCTTTTGTGTGTGGTATATTTAATATCTTCAAAAGTCAGAAGAAATGAAACAACTGGAAAATTATCGTTCATAATGAGAAAAAGGACAAAAAACACTTATTGGCATTTTAATCTATATCTTACCATACAGAGACTGTATACCCCGAATATCATCCCAGTGCAGTTTGTAATTTGGCTGATAGCCCGCATAGTAAGGCGCCATCAAAGCCTCACCGTTTGACGAATGTGCGAGCCCCAAGGAGTGTCCGAACTCATGGGCTGCTACAGTAAATAGGTCAACCCCTGTGGTGTTTATCACCCAGGTTTCATCATTATCGAAATGAGCTACACCGTGTTCTGGATAAAAGGCATGTGCTAATACATTTCCTGAAAGTGAAATAGAAACATCTTAGTAAGTTAAACGAACAAGGTTAAAGGTATGTATTAATAAAAATCCTGAAAGTATAATGAAAACATCTATGGAAGTTGGATAACCAAGGTTAAAGTCATGACTAATACATATCCTGAAAGTATAATGGAATCATCTATGGAAGTTGGACGAACAACGTTAAAGGTATGTACTAATACAAATCCTGAAAGTATAATGGAAACATCTATGGAAGTTGGATGAACAAGGTTAAAATATAATGGAAACATCTATGGAAGTTGGAAGAACAAGGTTAAAAGTATAATGGAAACATCTATGGAAGTTGGAAGAACAAAGGTCAAAATCATGTTCAAGGCAATGTACATATGATTCATGTTCTTGCAAGGATTGAATTTTATGACGTACAGTTACTGCTGGAAATATAAAGTATCACTCTATATACATGTATGTATTATTACGATACAATGTCAAGTCAGGTATATTACACTTATTGCGTGTTTATCATTCCTTACCGTTGCCATCAAATGACGATCCATCTCCATGACCACCTCTTTCAAATGATATAAAAATGTCTGCTCTGCTTTCATCATTGGTATAACTCACTTCTAACGATGATACATCTGTCCACACTTTGAATGCACGTGCGATTTCCGCCCTAGACCATTTCAAAACATAAACAAGTATAGACTAAAAACATACTTTTAGGTGACCGTAAGAATAAAGTTTAAAGGATTAATACATTTTTTTTTTTTTTTTTTTAGCAACATTTTCAGAATATATTATAAAAGACAAAAGATTTTGTTTATTCATATGCAATCGCATTATCAGCTTACTGCATTATAAGTTGTTTATATGACAATCAGGCAGCAGTTTGATAATTTTCATTTGTCGACATGTGTTTTACACAATGTTTTATCATTAACCAGGTAAAACAATGAAGTAGGCACTGTACCAATGTTCAATAGTATGCTAACGAATAGCATTGCGGCTTACCTCGTTCTCGACTGGTCCAGTTGATTAGTAAATCCAGTTCTTCCGAGAAAAGTATACGATAGCCGTGTCTTTCCCCATTTTGATGAACCTGGAAAACAAATTCACCGAATGAGAGGTTTTATTTTTTTTATTTTTTTTTGTTAAAGTATAGGGGTTCCTCTAAAAGATATTTGTTAATTAGATTTTCACCAGGGAATCGTTCCACAGTAGGTTTTGAGACTTGGTTACGTGTATTAAGGACCAGATTGAAAATTGGAATTTTTTCGAGTACAACGAGACGAAATTACAGACAATAACTATTTAAGTTCCCTATACCAATATAATATGGATTTTCCCATATACAGTTATCTCCCCTTTACTTCTGTTTGGATATAACCGTAGAACAGTTGAGCCAGAACAGTGTTGATGATGATATTTTGTTTATTTTATCCTTACAATTTTCGTAAAAGTTCTGCAAGGTATGGATTTCTTTTTAGAAACGATTAAATAAAGCTTTACTCGTGGCGGATCAGATAAGTTTTTGGCAGTGGTACGGGGATATAAATAAAAGAAACACGCGAGGTGAATATCAATACACAGGTTGAATTTTACAAGCTTAACTGTCCTATATCATTACTTTATATTAATATTAGTGCCTTGATAGAATTATACAGGCATAACTGTTCTATATCAATACTATATATCAATGGTAATACCTTGATTGAATATTACAAGCTTAATATGAACTGTCCTATATCAATACTATATATTAATATTAGTGCATTGATTGAATTCTACATGCATAATTGTTCTATATCAATACTGTATATTAATGGTAGTACCTTGATTGAATTCTACAGGCTTAAACTGTTTCAAATCTCTCCTGGTTCTCATCATAAATTTTTTCTCCGGCATTAAGAGATCGGTACAGCCACATCTTGGTTTTTTCATCAGAGCAATTGTGTTTGTATCTGCGGTACCAGAGATTTCCAGGGAGTTAAAGTTTTGAAAACGCCTGTAAAAAGAAGAAGTTCAAACAGTTGTATTTAATATCACACAGCATTTTTGCTAACATTTCTTTTGCAATGTTAACTACATGTAGGTATTAATCTGTGGGTATGAATTCAAGAAATCAACATTTTATAATTCTGATTGATGACAAATTTTAATATTCAGCATGCATATTTCTATCCTCAAATAATTGTATGGAAGAGAGCAATGCTCACTTATATTCCTTTGAAAAAGTGTACTCTTTTTTTTTATAAATAATTTATGCAAGCATTGTTTTTCTATATTAATATTTTGACGAACCGTATTACTAAACATACCACACACTCTTGTGTTATGAATCACAAGAATCAGCTATTGCTATATGTTAATATATATCTAGTTTTATGTTTTTCTGTAAAGTATGATCAGTTGAGCTAAAAAAGAAAAACGTGAATTGCTTTTGTGAGCGTAATTTTGAAGTTAATTTTGATAATGTTGGATAAATTCAGAAATATGCATATACTTCAGGGACTATAACGTAATTGTTCCGGAGGGCAATGTTAACAGAAAACAAAGCACTCAAACATACAATACTTCCGCCTTATACAAACATAAGTGTTTTTCTTTAATGAAACAGATGACTCCTAACACACATCATGTCAGTGATACATATTCATATTCACAATCTAAATGTACACTGGTTTTAAACTATGTTTTTTTTTTCTTTTTTTTTCTTTTTTAGATTCAGCAAGGTATTTTGTTAGAATTTTTTTTTCAGGGTTACATTTATGCCAATTATGGAAGATTCCATTGCGTATGTACAGTCGGCAATGATCCTTCATTGATCAGTCTGGCATATCTACATTTAAAACATAGATATGTAAGGCAGTATATACCCGTACGTTATATTTCTTGGCATTATCACATAATAATCGCCATTGTTTGGTTTCCTAGGGTTTAATGAAATATGTAAAGCTAAGGTCATTTAAGGATGTGCCTCCAAATGTGTAATGTATGTATACATGTGTGTATGTGTGCTGGAGGCAGGGTATGTTGGGGTATTTGCCTTCTTGTGATAGCGCAGATCTGATGCCAATTTATAGTGCTATCTCACTAAGATACCATGTCAAACACACACAACATTGTATCCCGCCCGGTCACATTATATACTGACAACGGGTAAACCAGTTGTTGCCATTATCCTTAGTACTGAACTTTAAGCAGAGAGTAACAACTACCGATCTAAAGGACTAAGAGATGTCAGGGTAACGTCATATCTAACATAATTGACATGGCGTCATGACATCGTGACGTTGCATTACACACAACGTTTCAATTTGACGATGGTCGGATAAGCTGTGTTCTTTTCAGGAAATATTTAGAAATTTTGTACATTCATGATGATGTGATAATCGTGATCTTCCATTCATACAGTTCCCTTTTTTAAATAGCATATTTTCCTATTGGTGATCATGTAGGTGTCCTGTGCTTTACACAGGGTTAAATTTTGAATCATAGCAAATATACGTATTACCCTGATAGCCCTCAATCGGTTACCCACCACAAGCCTTTGCAAAACTGCTTGTTTTTAATATACCAAATGAATAAATGATCAATAGTATATTATGTACTGACTGTAGGCATAGTTTCCTGATTTTGGGTGTAGCAGGAACACCAGTTTCCGGCATTCTGTCCTGAGTATAGCCATACGTTCGGCAATATTCCTGGAAAAAATGCAATACACACATATGATTTTATATAATATTTATTAATTCCATAATTATTGCCAGCAATAAATATTAAAAAACATTGTTGTCAACAAACGAAAAATGATAAACAAAATCTCGGTTGGTGAAACTATTTAAACACAAAGAATGTTTTTCGAATTAATAGCTAGAAACGTTTATACACTGTTTCAGAAAAACTTATATTAACCATTTTCAGAGTCAGTTAACATCGTTTGTAGCGCCGATAACTTATTTTTGTGTAATATGGAAAGAGACATATTATAGTTACAAGGACATACCTCATTATACATTTTAATTAATTTGCCAGTTGATAGGATATCTTAAAATAGCAGGTACGTATACATATGAAATAAGGAAACCGAATGCGGTTATGTGCTATATTGTGTAAAATCGTGTCAATTGATGTCACCACTTGTTAACTGAAAAACTGATAAAAAGAAATGATATACAGAAATGTTTGGTTGTTTTGCTGTTGTTGTTGTTGTTGTTTGTTTGTTTTACAGGTTTTATTCATGAACACGTTCTGAACTTACTTTATCGTTTGGGATCATAATACATTGGAACAGGATACCTCATGGTGTAAATACAGGCGTTAGAAATATCAAGAGACACCTTTAATGTACACATTTGCATAGTGATAGTGTGATGGCAGTTAAATACATGTATATAAATATATATATTATAAAAGACTAAATGTCCACATGAAGTAGGTACATACAGACGAAATAAGATCATTTTTCGTTTTTTAGTCGGTCGTTAGATTGTATTTTTTATATATATTAGATAAAGTATTTCGGAATAAGATACGGGTACCAAATTTTGCTGTATGTGTTTATATGTTCAAGGTGATGTTTATAATATACATTACTGAATTGATGTCTTGTACACATTGTTATAATTATGGTATATATATTTATATTCATATAGACGTTGAAATGTGTCATCAGATTTAAAATTTCTTCCGTTTACTTTCTTCTTTTCATCCATTTGTTTATCATTCGTATTGAATTTCTTTGGTACAGTAATATGTTTCCTTTCATGTGAAGTTGGATAAGGTTCACATTTATAAACAGATTGAATGGTAAGGACGCTGAAATGACATTGTATAAAATGTTTATACTTTGTAATATAGTATACTTACATCTCTAATGTTTATACTTTGTACATACATATACTTATATATATATATATACTGTTTATACTTTGCGATACAGTGTATTAGCATATATAATGTTTATTCTGTGATAAAGTAAACCTATATCTATAACATTCATACTTTGTAATATAGTATACTTATATCTATAATGTTTATACTTTATGATATAGAATACTAGCATATATAATGTTTATACTGTGATATAGTATACTTACATCTATAATGGTTATACTTTGTAATATAGTATACTCCCATCTATAATGTTTATACTTTGTAATTCATTATACCCATATATCTATAATGTTTATTCTTTGTCAATATGTAATATTATATACTTAAATATATAATGTTTATACTTTGTTACATGTATATAGTATACTTACATCTATAGTACTTATACTTTGATTAATATTATACTTAAATCTATAATGTTTATACTTTGTAATATAGTATACTTATATCTCTAATGTATATCGTTTGTACATGCATATACTTATATATATATATAATGTATATAGTTTGTAATATAGTAAACTTGCATCTGTAATGTTTATAATTTGTAATATAGTATACTTATATATTTTATGTTTATGTTTTGTAATATAGTATACTTACATCTATTTCGAGATCTGTCATTCCATCACAGATGCCATAAAGATATATCAGCAACAATAAAAATTGGAACACATTTTTACAATCCATTGTTATGGTTATGGCAGTAGGGAGACTCTGTATGAACGATACACACAGACAACAGGAAGCAACTAGATTCCCCCTTCCTTTGTGTATTATGCACAGTCTAGAGCGTGTGTACATACAAATACCGGAAACTGCGAGAGTGTAATGTGAACATGAGTGTATGTGTTTTCATCATCAACAACAATTAGCACAGTTACTTTATTTTCTCATCGAGAGTCATCCTTTTCTTTATTTGACGATGAATCATCTTAAATGGGATTGTGACCTATTCACGCACCATCCCAACATTGATTTCATATTACATAAACACTATATGTATTTACCACCTCGCTTATCACAACCATATACAATGTATTACGGTATAGTTTTCTTTATATTTGTGTTCTTTACAATTCCACAATAAGTCTATCTCAATTTATCACAAAAAATAACTTTGGTCAGAAAAACAAGCTTTTACTTTATGAATCTATTGATTTATATTTGAGTTACTGAATGCTTTGTCGAACGCCCACTACATTAAAAAATATATGCATCATAAGATATGCCATACCATGTCTATATTTTGTTAATCAGCAATCAAAATTGTCGGTGCATGTAGATTGTTATAGGAGTAACCAAATCCTATATGTTTATTGCATGAACTATGGTGAACAGAGATTGGGTGGGTAGAATGTTAGTCAAACAATTATACAATACACTATTGAAAACCCTTCTTGTGAGCTCCTTTTAGACAGATTTACATGGACACTGAACGTAACATTAAGCACTTGTAACAATGCGTTATGTGATGCGCAGAGTGAGAAATAAAAAGAAGAAGAAAATAGAAATCTGTTCTATGAGAATAATTCCGTTCCATTTGGTCTATAATACTATCTTAATGATAGGTTTATATTTATTTTGATTTTTGTTTCTTATTTACCAGTCGAAATTATATACCATGATAAATTTTATAAGCTTACATTTTCTTTTGTCCAGGTCCTTATAATGTAAAGGAAATGCATCAGGATCACTTATCTGCTAAAAATGACTATTTAATACACTATTGTAACTCTTGTTATGTTTGAAATAGTGTATTTTGGATGGTATATATAAAGTAACTTACAAGTTCCTTAACATGTAGCGTGTACCCGAACAAGTGTATAGCGAGTCTTGCTTAGTCAAACCTCGTTATGCCCACGGCACAATGTTGTATTCTGATGTATATTGTATGTTTTACAAAATCAGCTGGCTATCTGAATTATATTAATACCGCATATTTGATTGTATGTACTTATTATTTTTATTTTGTCACTGCTGACAAAGCAAATCAGTTAGACATATCCTACAGAATATGACACGGACGGAAATGGTGGATTTAACTGTTAATAGATTGCCATTTTCCAGTAAAACACTAACATGTGTCACTATATACTTTTCCAAGTAAAATGACTAATATTTATATAGATCTCTATACGAATCCTTTTTTTTTTTTTTTTTCAATTCTGTTTCATTACACAAGCAGCATAGAAACTCTGTGGTGTTATTTTGAGTATTTGCCAAACAGAGAAATTATTTTTCTACATTTTTTGCAAGATTACAACTGAGTAAAACATGCTTGATTTATTAAAAATGTTGATAACATATAAATGTTAAAATTGGTAAAACATAATCCTTATATTGTGAACCATTCTTTGAATATAGAATAAGTTGACCTCCCCAGAGACAGTTTCGCATCGTGACGTCCTTACTCTAGTGGACGCGTTTACTAATTCGTGTAAATAACAGCTCACTCGGCGAAGTAGTTGATGGGGTTGTTTTTATCAATAATAAACAGTTTGGCATTAATATCATTAATCAGTTACTAACGACAGCATAGATGATGTGAAATGTTCATTACGTTTTTGCAAGACACAATGTCAATGCTATAGGTGCCTATCTTAAGAAGAAGCCGATATAGTATCTGTGCTCAAGATTCAAATGTACCATCCAGGTGACGAAAACACCTAATGCTAATGCATTAGGTGTTTT
>JAUMHH010013486.1:0-10999 GCA_032359455.1 Chlamys rubida
AGAGTGTCTAGTCTTTAACATAACACAGGACGTCAGTTAATGAGTAAGAGTGTCTAGTCTTTAACATAACACAGGACGTCAGTTAATGAGTAAGAGTGTCTAGTCTTTAACATAACACAGGACATCAGTTAATGAGTAAGAGTGTCTAGTCTTTAACATAACACATGATGTCAGTTAATGAGTAAGAGTGTTTAGTCTTTAACATAACACAGGACGTCAGTTAATGAGTAAGAGTATCTAGTCTTTAACATAACACAGGACGTCAGTTAATGAGTAAGAATGTCTAGTCTTTAACATAACACAGGACGACAGTTAATGAGTAAGAGTGTTTAATCTCTAGGTGTTATGTAGATTACTTTTGTTTCAATGTAGGATTTTTATGCATGCAGTTTTTGAAGTGATAAGACAGCCATTAGCAGTAATTCTGTACATGTGAATGCTTATACAATATAGCTTGGTTTAAAAAAACACTCGATAAATTATCTGACGTTTGACTTGCACATTTGGTTTAAACGGAGTCTTTGAAGTCAGAAGAATTTAAATAGACACGTTCACTTCCTGAATGAATAAAGGAAAATATGACCACCTACCTACAAGAACTGGAGATCATTTGTCGAGAATGTTTGCTATATCCAGAATCACATAAATCCCAAGTAATGAAATGATCTGTTATATATATCCCCAGTAGTCGGTGTAAGGCCAGCTAGAGTTGTGGCGGATACGGCCAGGACAATTGTTGTAATATCGCGCTAGAGTGTAAATATACCTTTTGACTAAGTGTATGGTTAATCTACGAAACATTCAGAACATGTATCGGTTGCCTGCTATGAAAAGAATACTATAGAAAAGGCATATAAAACGGAATAGAATGGACATTTTAATAGTCTTTAGTTTTCTTTATAATTTGTCGGCAAAGCTCTTTTCTTTTCCTGAATACGCTGGAATTCATCTAGCTTGAATTAAAATCTATTGACATAAAAAGGCTTCTTTCGCGACGATTGAAACATGATAGCTAAATAGCGGCTTGTACGGTTGTGCATTCACAGCGAAAACAACAGAACACAATGACCACCGACGAGAGAGTCAATGGGCTTTTATGTCCAGGCCTCTTTGCCTATAGAAGAATTAAACGTAGAGCCTGATAAGTTAGGGGACCTGCATATGTTACGGTAACAATAACGGCTGGTGATATGCCAAGCTGTCCAGCGCTAAATCTGACGTATTAACAAGGGGGCCCTGCCTCTCTTCTGGATAAATAATTCTATGTTTGTCACACAAGAATGTTTATAATAAAATATATATTTTCAAACGAACATTTAAAAAGATTTATTGTACCAATTTTATTGCGTTATTGTGAACATTTTGAATCCAAACATATCCCTATTTTGTTACGATTTAACCAGAAAATTTACAATAATAATTTACGTAAAAACATGACATTTCATTATCAGTTTGTTAATATCTGTGTACATAAACTTGTAAGGTAATGACACAATATGTACCCAACACAGACTGATAGTGCGATAAGATTATAAACAAGATAGCGTGCCTGATATTTATATCAGTGGACCTCAAAGTGTTTATACAACTCGGTATGTCTGTATAACCAATTGTTAAAGTTTACTGTATTGTTAACTCACAGGAAAACTTTATAAAGACGTTGTATTAAAACCAATAATGGATTTAGATTTGTACTAACCTAAACGTCAAGCACGGTCGATACATTTAATGTTCAGAAATTGTTTATATTGCGCGGACCTGTTACACCTACATACCGACAAGCTGACTTCAACTTTCCTATGTAACTAAAATATGTTTTCCTGACGTCTAAAACAGTTTTTTTTTTCATTTTTGTTATAAGTAACTAGCATATGTATTGTATTCCTGACGTTTAAATACATATTTTATTTCACTTTTTTGTTTAAAGTAACTAACGTATGTATTCTTGACGTCTAAAAATAGATTTTATTTAACTTTTCTGTTGTAAGTAACTAATATGTGTAATGTATTATTGACGTCTAAAACAGATTTATTCCACTTTTCTGTTATAAGTAACTTACATATGTAATGTATTCCTGATGTCTCAAAACAGATTAATTCCACTTTTCTGTTATAAGTAACTTACATATGTAATGTATTCCCGAGATAGATTAATTCCACTTTTCTGTTATAAGTAACTTACATGTGTAATGTATTTCCGATGTCCTAAGCAGATTAATTCCACTTTTCTGATGTAAGTAACTTACATATGTAATGTATTCTCGATGTCCTATGACAGATTAATTCCACTTTTCTGATGTAAGTAACAAACATATGTTAGACATTGTTGACTTCTCCACACCTAAATAACTTTCCTATGAAATAACTTAAGTAAGATGGAGACACATGTCTTACACTTTCAACTTTTTTTTATATATTTGTTTTGAAATATGGAATAAAAGGCGCTGTTAATTCTGTGTCCTTTATAAACGACTTTTAATTAAATTACATATTTTCCCATTATCTGTCTTTTGTCATTTGTTTATTGGTTTCGTTAAATCTTAGATTGATTGATTGAATCAATGATTGATTGAATCAATGATTGATTGAATCAATGATTGATTGAATCAAGATTGATTGAATCAATGATTGATTGCACTATTCATTCCTTCATTCGTTTTATTAATCAATTAATCCATAAATCATTTATTCACAAATCATTCAAAAACATCATTCATTCAAAAATTAAAAAAAAAATCAATCATTTATCTGTTTGTTTGTTTTGTTATTCGTTACATTCAGTAATATTCATTTATTCATTCATTCATTCATTCATTAGTCTGTAAGTATAGTTATTAATACACTGAGATCTTGATTCATTATTCCATCGTTTTGTCCATTATTCACTCATCATTTTTCTATACTTAGTCTGTTATTTTTGATCAATATCGGACACTGTTTTTCATGTTCCATTGTGATACTAATATTAAATCAACATCTATACTGAGAGGTACTGATGACAGTTTTGGTGACTACATTCATATTCAAGTCAAATTGATTTACGAAGATGAACGTTATAGTGTAACGATATATTTAATAAACATATATCTCATATACAATATTTTCTGCATGACGACGACGACGACGATGGCAGCAATGTAAACAACGGATACTTTAACTCACTTGATATATATGCGACATAAAAGTAAACAGCAATGCCTAGTTTTAGAATGAGATTAATTACCCAGTACTATATGAGCTATTCATAACCATCCTCGTCATTGTTTTGTATGTTGTTTTGGACGTGGTTACTGTTTTGGGAGCTGCTTTATCAATCGTTTTAGATGTTGTTACTGATGCTGACATTGCTATATATACTTATTGTTGTAATCATCAACTTACCTTTCAGATTCAGCCCAGTCTCTCCTTGTACACGACGTAAATCCCAATGAATTATAACACATCTGCACATTGATCCGCGTATAAAACACCATATATAATCATTTGTAGTACGTATTCCACATTCCAAAGCATATATAATGTTTTGTAGTAAGTATTCCATATTCAACACCATATATAATGTTTTGTAGTAAGTATTCCACATTCAACACCATATATAATGTTTTGTAGTAAGTATCCCACATTCCGCACCGTATATAGTGTTTTGTAGTAAGTATTCCACATTCCACACCATATATAATGTTTTGTAGTAAGTATTCCACATTCCGCACCATATATAATGTTTTGTAGTAAGTATTGCACATTCCACACCATGTATAATGTTTTGTAGTAAGCATTCCACACCATATATAATGTTTTGTAGTAAGTATTCCACATTCCACACCATATATAATGTTTTGTAGTAAGTATTCCACATTCCACACCATGTATAATGTTTTGTAGTAAGTATTCCACATTCCACACCATATATAATGTTTTGTAATAAGTATTCCACATTCAACACCATATATAATGTTTTGTAGTAAATATTCCACATTCAACACCATATATATTGGTTTGCAGTATGTATTCCACATTCTTCAGCTGATCGAACAAAGCATTTATCCATTACGTGAGAATCGAGAACTGTTTTACAATCATCTTGTCTTTGAAAATAATTCCATCTGGAAATTACTGATTATTCCACATAAGATAGATAAAATTAAAAACAATACGTTCACCGATGGTATAATTAACAAATATGTCATGCCTTCTTGAGTCTTTCTCCTGTACCCCAAATTATCGTAGTTTCAAACTTGTTTAGTTGTTGCACACAAGTCGTTAGTCTAGTTGGGAAAGGTTTGACTCGGAGGGTTGGTAGCATTGTCATCTTCTTCGTTTTTGAGAAGCTGATGGACCATAATGAATTCCATGACATCTATCTCCTTCAAACGTCTGTTTTAGTAATCCAGCTGGCTAAGAAAATAAAAGTGATATGAATATCATCGCCAAGGTAGGTACAACATTTCCTTGTAATCACAGCCAATGTTCTTAAATGCAGATATCCACATCTTTTGTACGATACATTTATCAAGGTTTGTTATAATCCACATCTTCTGTAGGAAACAGTCATTTATCTTGGTTTTTATAATCCACAACTTTCTCTAATCCACATCTTTTTTCTAATCCACGGCTATTTCTCTCCGTCAAAGTCTGGACTACTAATCCTGTTTCACCTGTACGTTTGCTATAAAGGCGAGGTTCTGAACACTTAACATCGTCAGCATACACTGACAAAACTTGTGTACAATACATAATTGTGTGCTCCAGTCTGTCATCCAACTTTCCTTTCCACAATGGCCGTATACACAGACGCCATCATTCAAACCCTGTCTTTTTTCACTCACATCTTTTTGTGCGTGTGAAACGTTCTTCACATAATGCAGCCCCCTTCCATGGCTTTTATAAGCATATGGTTAAAAACACCCAGGGGATATCATTTTTCTATTTTATTGAATAAATACTGAAATTAAAACAGGCCCTATTGTATATGTCACCTTCCTTCGGTAGGGTAGGTATTCCCGGCCATTGTTCGCATTTCTTTACCATCCAACTTAGCTAAGCAATAATACACCTTGACTATAGAATGTAACCATCTTAAGTAACAATATCTTCTATTCTCTTTCGGTATCCATAAACCCAGTTTATCCCTTTCGTTTGAAAAGTTTTTTCCAGCGATGAATGCAGAATGGGATCTTATTCTGAAAAGAGAAGAAAAAATGGTGATTTTTAAAAGAAGGATACAAGTTTGAATACAAAGTCCTGAATTTTCGTGTCGTAAAAACCTTCTTAATCATGTCTAGGTATTGTGACGACTTTATTGAGATGTACATCTTCACAAATCTACTAAGGCAAAACGAACATAGGGTATACACACAAAAAGAACAAGTTTAAGATTAGTGAGGAAACGCTTGAAGACGTTTTCATTATAGAAATCTAACTGATTCGATGTAGTTAGTATGTCATACACAAGTAGCTATGTTTTACCGTCACAGTCATCATTTCCAATTTTAAACACATTTTTCACATTTAGGCTTGGAGACTATGACAGAAGGCGTTGAAATGTTCGCATATTTGTGTTTACTAAACGCAAAAATATGCGCGAATAAACATATTGACATGCTTTATTTATAGCCCAACACGCGAGAACATAGTGACACACTATGAAATATATTTCACAAATATTAAATATAAACTTTATTTCTTTTACAGCAATTATGAAACACGTTTTTACAACTTATATCGATCACTCTTGTTGGCCCGGGTGTAAGCGCGCGATGGGTCTTAATGTGGGAGGAAACCGGAGTACCCCGATACATGTTCACGTCCGATCGGGGAATCGAACCCCGGCCGCCTTGGTGAAAGGCAAGTGTTGCGCCATCCGACCACATATTTCTCAGCTGTATACAAACGCAAACAAATACCATCCACACCGTGAAAGCGTCAGAAGGTCAAAACGTGAAAGCGTCAGAAAGGTCAAAACGTGAAATAGTCAGAAAGGTCAAAACGTGAAAGCGTCAGAAAGGTCAAAACGTGAAAGCGTCAGAAAGGTCAAAACGTGAAAGCGTCAGAAAGGTCAAAACGTGAAAACTTGACAAAACTTTCTCGTTAATTTGTTATCGGCAATGACATGAAGAAAATGAAGACGTCTAGGTCACGTGTTACGAGTGTATAGCACGTTGACACGGCTTCTCATTACAACCTTTGTTTTTTTGGTTAACAATGAGGCGGGATTATATAAAATGTTAAGGTGATACACGTTTTTTCTATAAGACCACGAAAGACAATAGAAATGAAGAAGAAAGAAGATTTGACGGAAAAGAAAGCATAACTGAAATGACAGAATAAACCGGAAGTGATGTCAGATGGACTTCATCATGTACAGATTCCTGGTGTGAATAATAGCAAAAAGTGCATATATTAATTCATGTGTAAGGACGATTTAAAGCAGATGTATCTAAGAACTGAACTTTGCAGGAGCCATAAAATCCGTAATTCTTAAATTGGCCATACCATGAGAGTGATTGCTTTTCTCTGCTGTTGTTGGCCTGGTGGTGGTGAGCTTGTATTGTCCATACTATTAATAAAGACTTCTTTATGTGACTTTGCTTATGCTATACATTATGTAAAAAACAATATTTGAAACATTCATTGTTTTGTTGTATTCTCAGATTCAGCTCATTAAAAAAAGTCAAAACCTTGCCTTGAAACCTCTGTCTTACATTATCATACACTGTACATAATTCCACCATTTCTTTGTAAACACAAAGATTTCTGGCGGTCTTTAAGAGGGGAATCCAGAAATCGTCACCTTCGATCGTTATTTACACACGACAATTACTCGAAATTGTCAAAATTAAAATGTGTATTTTACAGGGTACAAGATATGTATTAAATCTGAACAAATACAATAGAAATGGAAGGGTTACATATATAGTGAAATGGCTATAAAGCTGAATTCGGGTACTCTAATGCTGAAGTTCTCGGTACAGAGCAACAAGAATCAAAACGAATGATAAAAATAGGAGACCGGCATCACCACATGAAACACATGTCAAAATGGAATTCTCTTTTCGACTCGACGAGCGATGTATACTGATAGGCAAAAGTTTAAAAATCATTTGGTTGCTTCGTTCATAATCTCAAAGAGAGAGAAACTAAATTGAGTTGAGGATTTATATACTGTGTATACTTTGTGTACGCAACACTTACGTGTAGGGTTGTCTACAATACGTGTAGGGTTGTCTACAATACGTGTAGGGTTGTCTATAATACGTGTAGGGTTGTCTATAATACGTGTAGGGTTGTCTATAATACGTGTAGGGTTGTCTATAATACGACTGTTTCGTATACAGAACCCTTTCACCTATGTGTTTCACCCATTGTTATTGACTGTGAAGAAGATTGACAGTTGAAGGTCTACTGACTCTTTAGAGATAGAAATATGTGGAACACCTGCTTAATGCTCACTGAACCATGCCAAGGGCGCTACGTCATGCCCGTGTATACTGTGTAGAGGTCTGGTTCTATGTATAGTAAGATTTAGGAAGTCGTTATTGCAGGTTAAGTTTGCAGATACTTGTTAGTCTATGTGACGCAACACCTACCGATAGACAAAGCCTTTATGACGTGACTGACCGATACATATTACATGACGTGACTGACCGATACATATTACATGACGTCACAACTACTTTATACACTTGTGTTTAAAGAGTAGCATATATATATTACGTCACACCTACTGGTAGACAAAAGAATATATGACGTCACACCTACTAATAGACAAAGAATATATGACGTCACACCTTCTGATAGACAAAGCATTTATGACGTAACACCTGTTGTTAGACTAAAACTATGACTTTAACATCCGTTGAGACAAAGAATGCGACGTCACACCTTCTGATAGACAAAATACTATGACGTCACACTATGGCTTAAGATGATGATAGCTATCATTTACCTGATTCATTCGTTAATAATAAAAAAAAACCATCCAATTTCGTTAAGATTACCAGCAAATATTAATCCAGAACTAGTACACTTTTGGACAAGCTGATGTATCTTTCATATAGAAGAAAAATATCCCTTACGAAACTTATACATATTCTCTCCAACTCCGATTTCATTTCTTGCGTTCCATAAAAAGAGTATTCACTTCACCAAATCCAAAGATAAATCCGAAATTTGATGCATGCTAATCCAGCTGGTCCTCAATAACAGGCAAAGCACCATCCACATGTATGTCTGTCTCTACCGTTGTCTTTTTATACAACCGTCCGTATTCACAATCTTAAAGAAACCGACACTTTTAACACTTACAGTATCAATATTTCTATTACGTGTTGTACATAACGGTATAATTAAGTTCACACTGTCTGTTTTGGTCCTAGATGACCCACATCATATCCAGGTAATATCTTCACGATGCCATGTTTACCCTGTTCTATTGTGGCACTGTATGACCTTACCACTTTACATATCTAGATATCTATTATTAGTTATATTGAGATCCTTTTCTTCAACTTTCAAACAACAATAAGTGAACCCATTGTTGGTTCCCACATATCCATTTCTCTACCGACCTCGGCAGTGAACGCATTCATTCCACCTCTAGTTGAGTGTTTATATCAAATGTACTCCATTGTGATAAGTCAATATCAACGTGTTTATACATTTATAGATTGCGTGAATACACAATGCACTTAGAAATCATTACAAAGATGTATTCCGTCGTTTGAATACGTCCATTGAAACTCATAACAATTTAACAGAATCCACAGAAATACTATGTATATTTATTTATATACCTACCTTGGTTGATGTGCTCGAATTACTATTCATATACCTCGGCTGCTGTTAATTAACACAATAAACTTGTAAAACATTTTAAAGATGGATTCCGTCACGTGAATTAAGTACATAGAACATCCATTGAAACACACGGAACATTTTAACAAATATGAATCCCGCGTACGATGGTCGAAAAGTGTATACAACAGTTGATATACATGAAATTTGAACGCAATTCCACAACGAAAAACTCCATTGAAAACCATTAACAATAGGACCGAGCGTGTATTCTCCGAGTTAGCCCAGGCTCCTACACCGAGTCCCGGGGCTACCATCTAAACGCCTGGGTTACATCCCAACCGTTCAAATGTGCGGCCCAACATACCCCGCCATTGTGAGAAAATGAAAAGGGGTATATATTCTGAAGTGTAAGGGCGATGTTTAGAGTGAGAGACTGTATTATATAGAATTCATTCTCCCCAAGATTTACTGATACAATTTAAATACCGGCATAAAGTTCTACACAAATTACTGGCGAGAATTGAATAGGGCTATACAATTGATTGGAAAATTCTAATGGTGATTTTTTTCTAAATGTTATTTGCTACTTAAAAGAAAACCACATTGATATAAAAGGCGTTTGGTGAAAAGAATTCTATATAATACATTTTCATGTTAAGTTACTCGCTCATTTTGAAAAAAAAAGATATCTTTAAAAGCCTAGTAAGCTCATGTATATAGAGGATCGCGAAGTGTGACGATTCTATTGAAAGTCACTCATTCATCGGGCACAATGGTACAAGTCAGTGCAGTGACGGAATGTCATTATTGATACAAATACATATCACCACTTCAGCCTGGTGACAAGTCATATTCAATAAAAACTCTATATAAGCTATATATGCAAATATATCCCCCGAGAATATCCTGACCATTATATTTACCAACTAAGCATTTAATACAGATAAAACTAATGCCGTTCTATAAGCCTATATTTTCTAATTATATTTGTAATTTTAATATATTGGAGATGAAT
The DNA here is from genome assembly GCA_032359455.1 of Chlamys rubida. Classification (NCBI taxonomy): domain Eukaryota; kingdom Metazoa; phylum Mollusca; class Bivalvia; order Pectinida; family Pectinidae; genus Chlamys; species Chlamys rubida. The sequence continues at coordinate 9,812 of JAUMHH010013486.1, forward strand.
AAGTTTAAAATCTAAATTTAAATCAGGATTAAACGCGTCTAAAATTGTGATAGCATCGAAATGATAACGTGTTTAATTTATTTTCAATTAAAAATGACATATGCGTTATGTTTGGGGGATTTCACATGAGTTTAGCAACGCCGAGTTGTTTCTTTATTAGATGCGGTGAAGCCATTGTAAGCTACTACATGCACTAGTAAGTAATGAACTAATGTCCTATATGGTATCATCTGATTTAGTGAGGTTTTACCTAGCTATATACAGGGCTGATTAGTGAGGTTTTACCTAGCTATATACAGGGCTGATATTACTTGTATAATGATAAGATACGTTCGTGTGACACACTGTCATATTAAACTTCTTGTGAAGTTTGTCGATACATGAATGATCCATATGTTCTGGCCTCCTATTATATATCTTTATCCCTCAGTATATATGTATACATTAATAAATTTATATTTATATATAAGTATAGTAATTCATAAATCACTTTACAAACTTATTAGAATTTAAGTTTGTATCTGTATATCATCTGTATATCCGAACATTATCTGTATATCAGTATGTGATATGAATATCTGTATTTTATTTGTATACCAGTTTACTATCTGTATACCAGTATAATATCTGTATATCAGTATATTATCTGTATACCAGTATAATATCTGTATATCAGTATAATGTCTGTATATCAGTATAATATCTGTATATCAGTATACACTATGTATATCAGTATAATATCTGTATACCAGTATAATATCTGTATATCAGTATACTGTCTGTATATCAGTATAATATATGTATATCAGTATACACTCTGTATATCAGTATAATATCTGTATATAAGTATACTGTCTGTATATCAGTATATTATCTGTATATCAGTATACACTCTGTATATCAGTATAATATCTGTATATCAGTATACTGTCTGTATATCAGTATACTATCTGTATATCAGTATACTGTCTGTATATCAGTATATTATCTGTATATCAGTATACTGTCTGTATATCAGTATAATATCTGTATATCAGTATACACTTTGTATATCAGTATAATATTTGTATATCAGTATACTGTCTGTTTATCAGTATAATATCTGTATATAAGTATACTGTCTGTATATCAGTATATTATCTGTATATCAGTATACTGTCTGTATATCAGTATAATATCTGTATATCA
>JAUMHH010013497.1:0-10999 GCA_032359455.1 Chlamys rubida
TGTGCATGCAAACTAATATCAGTTCAATAATCAATGCTTCAATGCATATCAACTGTCAGGTTGATGTTCATAAATCATCTATAAGCATGTGTGGGGCTTAACTTCCTCGCAACAGCCAGGGTGAGGACGGGTGCCCAGGAAGACACGACTGGAAAGAGAAAGTAGATAGAAAAGAAAGAAAGTAGAAAGGAAAGATAGGAAACGAAAAGAGTTGTGATGGGTGCAGCAGATCAATGTCAGTCAGTTCCCTGCTGCCTTCGTAGAATACACGGAAGAAACCCCCGATTCCGCAGGGCCCCATTAGTCGCCTGTTAGTACTTAAGATACACATGCAGTGGGATACGGCAGGTCTAGTCTGTGCTTCTTTAATGTCCCCCAACAGAAGACAAGGGAGGCAACCATCCCCGATTCTACATGGGTGGCAGGTGGTGCTGATTGTGGTGAAATTACATATTTGATGGCGGCAGCCGCTTCACCACCAGAAGCAGTTACACTTTTTTTTTAAAGCGAGTAGAATAACATTTAATAGATATCTCTCTGTATTACAGGACTGTCTATCATCTTGTTTATGGAAAACGACGAATACCTCCCCGGTTTGACACAAGGATATGGTGCGCGCGTCACCATAAACGACCAAAGTTCATTTCCGTATCCGGCTGATGAAGGATTCTTCGTATCGTCTGCGTTCGAAACGCACATCGGATTAAAACAGGTAGTGTAGGCTTCCTTTTACTTTATTTTCAAATGGCAACCTCTTCTTTCCCTGTTATTAGCTTGTTTATAATTTTGATAATTATTTCATAAATTATGTGTAATTGTAATTTTATTATCGTTCATTCACGTGACATTTGGTATTTAATTAATCATTTTATATTTTAGAGACGTTTAAATACAAAAGGAAAATAAGGGAAAAGATAGATGATATGAACGTAATGAAATCGCTGTTCCTGCTCATTCACCGTTTTTGCTATGCCTATTTTAGATTTAATCACCTTTTTAAATGACGCCGATACTAATGATACTATGATACCACCCTATGTCATCAACATAATTGGGACGAAGTTGACTGTACATTTGACAATCACAGACATTTAATGAATCTTGAAAGGATACACACAAAAAACATGTAGCTGATTTGTTAATTTTTCCCTTAAATTTCATATTATAATATTATAAAGTATGATTTATTTTATACTTCACATCATTTTAAAAATGAAACCATAATTTAGGTTAATATTTTCACCTGTCAGATCAACGGTAATTTTGTTTTTAATCTGCTGTAGATAAACATTGATAGATTGGGGAAACCGTATGGAACTTGTGACGATGGAGTCGAGTTTGAACAACGCTATGGTACCAAATATTCTAGACAGGTATGTATTACTCGTCTGTGGTTTTTGTATAGTTAAATACAAACGTAAAATACATCGGATAGGGGTTGTTCGTTTTACAGAATGAAACTGAAAAAGTAAAGTGCTAACATATTCGTGCTTATAAAAAAAAATCAGCAATATTTGTAATAATGCTGTTTGAGATCTTTTTCTATTCCTACACGGTCAAGAACCCTTTTAAAACAGTTTGTTGCCGTATTTAATTATCTCAAAAGCTACATTAATTGGTCCTTGTTTTATTGGTACTTGGTACTTTTATTGGTTACAATGTAATTCATTTTATAAATACGCGGACGTCCTCGCAAAAAGTGCGATAATTACTTGTCCCGTGAAGATAATCGTCAATGCAAACAAGGGATTATTCTGTCTATTTCACAGACCTGTCAGTCTGTATGTCACCAACAAGCTGTAATAGACAATTGCGGATGCCACGAGAACAATGACGTTGAAGTGTTTTTACAGTCCTCCTTGCTGGATAATATAAAGCGCTGCAAAAGCCGTGAAGGTACGTATAGCTACACTGACCTACAGAAAAACTTCAGGCCCTACAAAGCACGGACAGGTAAGTATATCTATAAACAATCTTAAGGCCTGCAAAGCCAGGAATGGTAGATAAAACTACATGACCGTGCAAAACAATTCAAAGGCGACAACGCACGGACAGGTAAGTATAGAACTAAACAATCTTAAGACCTTGAAAGCAAAGGAAGGTAGATATCGCTACATGTCCGTGCTAGGCAATCCAAAAACCTACAAAGTACCCATCGCCCGATCGGATTTAAAAAGATACGGGGTCACCTGCCGGACCACACAAATAACAGGTATTCTTCGGGTACTCTGGTTTCCTTCCAAATGTCGCTTCATTGTTACTACTCCGGTTCTGGCGATGAGGACCTGACACTACTTAGATTTTATTTAGATTTTCATGGCGATGTTCGTCGATGAGGCAAAAGACCCTTACCCTTCCGGAACACTTGGTCTTCATATAAATGCAATCAAGGTTGTTAATTTCATTCGATTGTTGATGCTGTGGAAAGTAAACTTACATCCATGTACGATTATTGTACGGGGATTTGCTTTTGGTTACATGTCAAGCAGAATAATATATGTAAATTGGTATTACACTAACATGATGTTCTCGTAAATGCATTAAATGTCCATTGAGAGGTCACATAATGTGGTACTAAACGAGGAATCTCATTGGAGCGCTCAATAAAACAGGGTTTTTGTCATTTCAGAATTACAGTGCCAATTTATAATTGGTAAAGAATTTGAAGACAAAACCAGGACATGTGTCTGTGAAACCCCATGCAAGTAAGTAATTTTAATCCTTAGAAGTAAAGGTAAGGTCAGTTATTTATATAAACGCAGCGTATGTTTGTATAGGTACAGTATAGGATAATAATGATATATATATAAAGTGTAGGATCATATAGATATTGTACAGATACGATTATAGTTTTATATAAACATTTATGCTTATTTTGACGTATTCCTATTACTGTGTATTTACGACTATATGATACATTACATTGACAGGCATTTTATTTGCAAAACATTATGAAAATAAATAATGTTTCAAATATATCTTATGAACTACATAAATAATTCATGGCAAATATGAAATACACTCGTATAACTAACAGTAAGTGATGACATCCTCAGGTGGTATAGGAGCTGTTGGAAAATACACTATGACAAGTTGTAAAAAAATGAAGATATATGCAGGGTATAATGTAACATTACTCTAATTCGTTATGAAGCGTACCAACATGTCCATTGTGAAGATTGTGTCACCAGACAGAATTATCTCCCTTTTCACAGGAGTGATATTTATATGATGACATTTCCTTGATATACAAGATAGAAAAAAAGCTACTCGAACTTAACCATAACCGGTAGTAATTATTACTTAATTCTTGAGAAATCTGATAGTGCATCTGCTGAAAATATGATGTAGGGTATGTGATACCTCCAGATTCCCCTTCTCCATGGATCTCTCATTTGACAACACTGTAGCTGGGTTTATTGAGGTAAACGTCCCATTAGCAGGCCATTTAAGCACGTGACTCCAATTGTGTAGTGTTGGTTTGCATCTTTGCGATAGCGCGGATCTAATACCGATTTCCGTGCTGAAGAAAAACTTGCACAGTATTCCACCCAGTCATATTATACTGACTACGGCTAAACCAGTCCATATTATTCCATTTAAAACGGAACGTAGCAGGGAGCAGCAAGTACTGATTTTATAGACATTTTGTAAACCTCAGTAAGCGGACAGATTCCGTCACCTTCTTCGCTTGGGCGAACGTTCAACGCAAAGACCAAACACGAGGTATTGCCGAAAGAGGCTTTAGAAAACGGAAACGTGGTTAAAAAACAAAAGAAAAATAGGAAGAGCCAAATTGTTGCATGGTGCAGCCGATGTATTTTGGTCACTTTTGTGTCCCCAAGTAGAGGACAAAAAAGCAAATCCCAAATACTGCAGGGGTTCCCACAATAATTGTCTCCAATGGATCATGTAGTTGGTTACAGCAGATATATGCTTTTCTTAATATCGGACCGCAGGAGTGACTTCGCATCATTTTTCAGGTCACGTTTAGAATAATTAGAAAACCACATTTTGGCGATGGCAAAACGAACAATATGACAAAGATATAACCTAGTTAACTCTACGACTTTGTTACTGAGGAAACTAGCAAACGAGATACAGCCACACAGGATTGACCACCATAAAAGTACAATGTCTTGATTTAAAACTGGATTTGTTTGCGAAAAAAAAAAAAAATAATCTCTATGTTGATATTTTGTTAGAGTTTCTTCCTTACTGCATATTTATATAGTTTTCAAAAGTCCAGATAGATCATTTTGACATATTGTTTTTATTTTTTTAGGGAGAAGCAATGGGTGAGATCGATAAGTACAAGACAGTGGCCCACGGAAGCCTATACAGTATGTACACAACACTAGTACTATTTCATAATGCACTTCCTTTTGGGTGTACTCGGTTCATGCTGTTGCATCACATTCGTGGTTTTGTCATCTCTGCCCTGTTTGACTTAAATAACTTTTGTACTAATATTTCTACTGACCTGTAAGAACAAAAAGGGGTTCGGTGATGGTAAGATTGGTAATAGTTAATTTGCATATGGTAAAGGTGAATTCTGGTTGCAAAAATTTGTAAATAAATGGAAAAAATGGAAAGAACTGGTTGAAATTGCCTGAAACTGTCATAAGTTGATTTATTATACAATTAAGTTGTACCTTAGTAATCTATGTTCAATTGCCTTCCACAATATACTCTTCTTCTGTTTCTTTACATCTGCTGTTTTTTCCCTCTCCGTCTGTCTTTCTCTGTTATTTTCTTCTTTTTCTTTCTGTCTCAATGCTTCCTTCTTCTTTTGTCTTTTTGTTTTTCATTTTCGTTGTTTTCATTTTTTCTCCTTATATCAATACAGTATAAATCTTTATATATACCATGCATGTCATATAACAATAGGTTGCATTATATTACTGATGATACATATTAAGCTTGAGTATTATTATACATACACTCTGTTTTGGTATGAAAGATGTTTGATTGAATCGAATGGGTTATGTATACACAAATATGTGAGACTATACTGTATTGAAAACAATATCTGAAAATAAAACAAATATGAAAAAAAGAAGTAGTTATCATGTTCATGATAATAAACTAAATTAAAACTATTTGTTTGTTTCAGTTAACTTTGTTAAGAGGAGTGTGTCAGAGAAGGCCCCAACAATGTAAAAATCTGATTTCAAAAGCGGACGACCGCAAAATCAGGTGAGTGAATCTTTAATATAACATAAGTTTAGATTTTAGCATGTGTAAAAAGAATTCTTTTCATAAAACAGAATATAACACCATTTTAATGTATAAGGACAAAATTAACAGAAAACATATTTTTTTTAATTTCAAACTATCGTTTCCTATTTTAAATTATTAATGATCAATGCCTTATTTCCGTTTAAGTTTAAACTTCTTGAAGATAGTGGTGTATTACCAGGACCTGAACCACGAAGAGATAAATGAGGACCCGGAAATTGAGGTAAAGAGAAGTTATCATTGAATTTCATTTAGCGGTTTAACGGGTCTACAATGTACATGTTAGCCACCCTTATAATTATAACCTCGTCACCAATCATTCTTTTTCATATTTCATATTTTCACTGCATTACTTACCGTCTCCTGCCGTTTAAGGAAATGTAGCAGATATCAGTTAAGATTGTGTCTCGTTGAATATTATAATTTTTCCAGAATAAAATATGTTTCCCGAATGAGTTTATTGTAATTAAATGTATCCACTTGTATTGTAGACTGCCCAGTTTGCGTCGGATGTGGGGGGAGCCGTTGGCCTTTGGATAGGACTGTCTATTCTGAGTGTGTTTGAGGTTGGTCAACTTATTGTGGAGCTGTGTCGGTATGGGATATACAAGTGTAAACATATGGGCAATATGGACAGTAATGACAAACCCGATCTCCCATTGGGGGACCGGAAATCCAATGTGCAGGCGCCTAGTGCCCTGAATTTTAATCAGCCACAATTTGCCAAAGATTATCTATACAACGGAAGATTTGCAACAGCACGGTATCAGTACTAGAAGCATACAATAAAACAAAATGATGGACAACCGTTAACATGAGTGCGAAAAACGGAGTATGAACTGCAGGTTTTCAATTTTTGGCGTTTTAACTGCATTCCAACTTGTGTAATTAACAATCAATTCAGTTGCGACGAAATGTCATATCGATGAAAGATGTTTACGTTTTCATTGATAAATCACTAAGCAGCTGAAATGAGGAAAGTGGTTTTGTTTCAAGGAGCAAGTGTGATAAGTATTATTAACAATGTATTATTAAATGTTTATTCCAGAGCTTTGTATTTTACATTACGAAATATTGACCTATATTTCCATACTGTGTTCACTCCCAGGAGTGTACAGATTTATTTAAGTTATGTTTAATTGTCAGGAGGTTTGTTTTAAATGTCCAATTGAGGACAATATTACGTATCTACTACAAGTTTTATGCAGCTAGATTTTATAATGTAATGACCGTAATCTAATTATGTCAATACATCATACGATATGAATAAAGCTATTAAAAGCCATTCGAATTCTTCGTCATTCTATATTTATTGAAATCAGTTTAATCATGAAACCAACTTTACCCGAGACGTGGTGTTTCCATGTTCTTACAGAAATGCTATATATGAGTGACACATTCACCGACGAAAGATTGTTTAAAGTTGATCATATGCGAAGTTATTGCACAGTTGTAAATATTGAACAAAAACTATACTTTACCTCATTGATAACGAAAACATAATGTACTGTAAAACTTGAGAATTTTCGCGGTGTGGAAACGTTCGCTTTTTTTCGCGATGAGTAAATTAGCGCGAAAATATCCACACGCGAATATATATTTTTAAGTTATATTGGTTGTAGATATATAGCTTTCTGAACCACTGCCAAAAGCGAAATTTTCAAACCGCGAACAGTTTAGACTGTCAGAACGCGAACATTTCCACACCGCGATCAGTTTAGACTGTCAGAACGCGAACATTTCCACACCGCGATCAGTATAGACTGTCAGAACGCGAACATTTCCACACCGCGATCAGACATTGCCACACACACAAAAACCTTCTTTCACAATAATTAGATTAAAAAGCCATATAACTTGGAACATTATACGACTTTGTTTAATTACATGAAGATGAGAGAAGTTTTAAAAATTAATACAGTGCTTTCTCTTTATTTGCTTATTGCACTTAATACAAACAAACAAAATAAGAAATAATACTACTAACACAGAATAGGTCATTAGGGCCAACAAATGGTCGACAAAAACAAATGCAAAATAAAAAAATCAAACAAACTTAAAGGTAAAAGACAAACATCAATTATTTTATTTAAAGGACCAACAACTTTCAAATAGCCTAAAATTGAAGAGACAGTTATGAAATCAGGAATAATCTTTATCCGATATTAACCAATGAGTTTTGTTCGAATTGCTCTCAAACAGCACTTACCAGCTTGGCAGGGGAAAGCATGTAACTATTCACGTACGGAAAATAAGGAAATATATTTTTATCTAAATTTTCTCTTCAATTTTTATTAATTATCTCCCCGATTCTTAAAAACAAAAACTACGGTTTCATGATATCAGAAACTCTCGGCGTTAACTAGTAAAAATAAAATCCTATTTAGGATGCATAGGAGGGGGAAATGTTAACAACCTTACTGCTAGTCCGGTTTTCGGCTAACTCATAAAACATATTATGGGTAAGGTCAGGACTAATTGAGAAAACATCCAATTTTGTTCCGGACCGGGACTTAAAAAGTACATAACCTTAAACCATCCCGAATCGTAGACGACTTACATGTAAATGTTATGCTTAAGTTATGATGCCGTCATACACAATGTACTGCGTTACCTAAATTAAACTGATGACGTAATTTGACAAGATGCACCTTGGTAGCTAACGCATGAAAATTGATGACGCCTTTTATGCTATGACTGACACACCTTTTATTGATATTCAGTAGATAACCAATCTTGAATAGAAAGGTTTTTTTTTTAAAATATTTTTATTGTATGTGGCGTAAGGATGTGGACACGTTGAAGTACACCTTCGATACGATTCATCAGTTTGGAAATATCTCATATCAATGTTTTACTTTCTACACAAACAAGGTACGAAATAAAAATGTCACAACGTTTCAAGACCGACTGGTCCCTTTGTCAAGCTTTGATACGTACACTGAATGTGTAGAAAGTAGAACTTTGATAATATCGTTGACGGATACGTATATACACTCCATTTAAAAGTAAACATTAAACAGATCACCTGAATACCTCCGTTGTAAGAACCTGCTCTGCGCTTCATTGCACTCTGACTTACCTTCACTTTGCCTAACTAAAGTTCTGAAATCGTGTTACTGAATCGGCTGATGTTGTCACACTCATTTAAATATTAATATATTTCTACTCTATTATTGACGAAAACTGATGCGGAGTTATTGATTTAGTTTAACTGAGGCAGTTTTGACGAATAACCTGTCTCGTTCAACAGACAAGTGAGATGATATTGACTTAAATTTATCAATGTGAAGGTTACAGCATTGATTACTTTTGCCAATGAAATATGATTATCAAATATAGACATACCTCAAATATTTAGACACAAGGGATAAACACACACAATCGCACGAGCCTACAACTAGATCTACACACACGCACGCAAGGAAACTCGCATGCACACACGAATATGTATCAGGCGTTACCCTTTTACTGCAGATATGTTTCATATTTATAATATATACAAATAGTATGACTAATATATAACGTATCATTCGAAAAGCGCCAACTGATTATGATATATATATGATAAAGATTTGATGTTCTATTATCAACACACACATTGTATATGTATTATATATTGTGCGTGTGCAATGACTTGTATGATTCTATGCAAACAAACCTCTTTTTGAAGCTTCACTGTGCTACGTACAAACCATTATAGGTAATTGGCTACGTATGTATGCTATTGTGGGTTTTAACACGTCACGAATCTCAGTGTGACTCACCTGGTCCATCGGGAAATATAGGTTAATCTTTAATATCCTACTCCTAAGTTTATTTTTATTATCCTACCTCTTTATACCTCGGCATATGTTCAGAAATTTTCAATTAATTTGATCTTGATCCATGTGGAGCAGAGCGAGAGACCCAAGGGGGGAAGATCAAGAGAAGAAAAAAATAATTACCGGCTTCTTTTTTGACAGATGAAGGGATTACCAAATGTTGTTAAAAAGATCTCTGGACCAAGACAATGGTATATAAATAATAGATACAGAGTGTGGCTCCTTACCGTGGGAGGTTAGACCAGCCCCATATAAAGAGATACATTCAAATACTCTCATCACAAAAGTGTTGTCTGGTCTCAGATTAAAGCTACTGTACTTGTTGGATATACAAATACTATGACATATTTAAAATTAAAAGAAAACATACTCGATGAGCTATTTAAAGGCCAGGAATATCTTCTTTCTGTGCTTCCGATCACGATATGACGTACGGCTGAATGCGAGAGTAACTCACACAATGTCACAGGAAAGGTGTGTCCTTCTAGATACGTTTAGCGACAACCTCATTTGTATGAGTTCAACTGTCACGGTTCACTGGCGTCTCATTGTACCGTACATACAGTGTGCAGTCATCATCGTTCACCTATCGTCACGGCATGGAGTTCATAACGTCCACATGTAGGAGATAGAAACAGGTGATAGACGATATCACAACAAACACGTCATTCCTACAAAGGTGAGTATTTACTGATTAAGATTTAAATAATTACGATCTATTTGAAATCAGTATCAACAGGTCGGCGAACTACTAAATGTCAATTATGTGTCTTTAATTTCTTTACCGTTCAACTCGATTTTGTTTTCTTGATCAATATTGTATCTCACTCTAAATGAATGCTTGTGAATAATATACATGTACAAGGCGAACTATTTACAGCTTATACCAGTGTGTGAGAATGTGAATACTTGCCTTATAATAGCCTGATATAGGCTTCTAAAACATGTATACAATACCTATGTGCACAGTAACGGTGTGAACAGATATGACTCCGTACAGATGGGTTTATCTTATTGTTCATCAATGACGCGATCATGTGTGATAATTGTTTGTCTGCTTTTGTTTTGTTTTGTTTATGTCAGTTTTTGTCTTTCTTTTGTTTACAAACCTGTTTTAAAACGTGTCTCACTTTCTGCTTAAAATAGAATATCCTAAGCCAGAATAGTAGCCGATGCGACATGTATCTCTCCAGTAAGAGAATCAGTATTGGGAGTAAGGTTATGACCCAAATAGACGACGTTATGTGGCGAATATAATTACACAGGTTTCGTGATCAAGAGGAAACCCTATACGGTATTTAAACCGGGGCATAAACAAGCAATTTTACTTACGTTTACAACATGCTCGAAGGACAAAGAAACGAGATCTGCTATTTGTCAAAGTGTAGTCTGAAGAGAGGTATTCTATAGAGTTCAAATATAAATATAGGAAAGAGATATAAAGCAAAGCTAATGGTAGGCTAAACTTGTCACTTTCGTTTTACATGCCAGGTACATCAAGTCCCGTATTCATGAAACTCTTTTCATGGTCAAACATGGAATTTGTGCTCAAGCCGAAATGTTTGTCCCCGTTATACATGAATTAAACGTTTGACATGATTTAAGCGAGGTACGTACAAGAAAGTTAGTTTGAGCACAGAACCCATGCTTGAGCATGATAACGGTTTCACGAATACGGGCCCAATGTTTTTGTGTTGTTGTCTACTATTATATTAGCAAAGCACAAATATTATAACATTTTACATCTGATCACGTTTGTATTTCTAGACTGCATGATGTAGAAAGCGTATTAAGTTATTGCCATAACAACCGTCATCCTTCGGCGATATTAACTGTAATATGTATTCCGCAATACAAGTGTTATATAGGAGTAGTTAAAAGTAGTGTTTATATGTTTAGTTCCAAAGATGTAAGGGTAATTATAGAAATATTCC
>JAUMHH010013519.1:0-10999 GCA_032359455.1 Chlamys rubida
ACTGATGCATTTGTCATTTATATAATGATATAACTTCTATAAATTCCCCTTTACCGCAACTAACTATTTGCGTTTTCACCTGTACTGTCATCCGCCGTAACACAACTAGACACTGTTTGGCCCAACTCTCCTGCACGAGTCTCTCAAAGCAGAAAAGTGCGTTTTTTAAACAACTAAATTAAGTTAATATGAATAAATGGTAAAAATAGTATTTACCATAATGGGCAGTTGTCAAAATAAAATAAAATAAATTAAGGACCAGTACAGTTATACAAAAATGGTCATGCACATTAAATAATCACCCGAAATTCTTTTAGAAATTAGGTATGTTGATATAGAATCGTTCATGTAATTCATTTGATAACAAGAAATTTTACTACTCAATCATGAAACAAAATCAAAAAACATTGTTTGCCTAAAGTTGTTATAGCTGATAAAAGTAAAAAATAAGAATACTTCTACTATATTTTTGGTCGCAAATATTTGCTTTCCGTCAGTGATTCTTAAGAAATACCGTCAGTGTACGAATAACAAAACGAATTTAACTGCATACTTAGTGTATGTATACACAGAGCAAATAAGATCTAACTACCGGCTAAGCGACAAGCTGATTTCATCCAGCACAGGGATCTTCAGGTTTTAAATTCAATGTGAAAGGGTGAAAGCAGCATGTTTTTTTTCGTCGGTCGTTAAATCTTATTTTTTTCTATACTTACCTACTTCAAATGGACAGTTGATATTTATATATATATATAAAAAAGAAAATATTACGACCGACTAAAAAACTAGCTGATTTCACCCTCCACATGGCGCTTCAGGTATATTTCAATTAAAAAGCTTACAGCAGACAAGATGACGTTACAGGAACACATGGAATATATCGGGTTCGGGGACGACATATAAAAGCCAAAGTGTAAACAACCATTTTTTGGGACGTTGTTAAAATGTAAACAAAGGCGGAGGAACAAAAAGAATAAGCTACGACACCTAAAAGACAAAATTAAATCAAATACGGTAGAGCGAGTTCCCCCAAAGGTAATTAATTTATCTAAAACAGAATTATCAAAAGATGATATTGATTTGCTATCAAAGGGTTTTAAATGTTGTCCAAACACCAGATTAAAACGATAACGAAGAACTTCAGGCGGACATTCTAAAATTCTGCATAACACTTCGTCTATGCGATAAGCTCTGTGACGAAGGCGGTGAAAGCAGACCGTTGGAAACAACGGCGTTAGTCTATAACAATTCGCAATGAAACCCACCTAGAAGTTCGGACGAATATTTAGAAGACGTCATTAATAGTTTAAAAAAAATCCTTTACATAATGATAGTCATAAACACGTAAACAGTAATCTGTCTTACAGACAAAAATGTGCTTTGGATTCTTTAAGAAATGATACCTCTATTATTATCAAAAAGGCAGATAAAGGCAATGCAGTTGAGGTCATGAATAGATATTTCTTTTGTGAATGCATACATAACATGCTTAGTAATGTTGAATTTTATACTTCGGCAAGTGACGAATTCGATGCGGAAAACCGTAGATTAATCAACGAGCTAATACGGACACATGAAGCATGCCTACATGAAAAGAAGATAGATTATTTTGTCAATTTTATACATAAAACTAGTTATTTCTATGGTTTGCCTAAAATTCACAAAACCTCTATTATAAGTAATGCTATAGAAGAACAAAACTGTATATATATTGAAGTTGTAACTCCTACGGATTTGAAGTTTAAACCGATCGTAGGCGGTCCTAATAGTGCAACGCAATGTTTGAGTCATCTTGTAGACCTCATTCTGAACCTTTATAAGGTTATAAGTGTAAACAGTTATATCAAAGACGATTTTGATTTTCTGCGCCGCTAAGTCACACATAATGCTTAACTTTTTTCCTTTGGTGTTGTTAGTTTATACACTTATATACTACATTATCTTGGTATTGAAGCTGTTCAATATTGAACAAAAAACGAGAAAAAAATATTTCTCGCTTTAGAAATGAATTTATATCTCAAGCTCTAGACATTGTTCTCAATCGTAATTAATTTTATTTTGACCAAGAATATTTTCAACAGATTAGGGGACAGCTATGGGAACTAAAGTTACCCCTTCATATGCAACCTTAGTTTTAGGATAATTAGAGGAAACACTTTATTCTAAGATTGAAACAAAGTTTGGAAAAAACTTAACTGAATTAATCAGAAATAATTCTTTAAAGTTCCTTGACGATTGTTTGTTATATGGCTTTCTGATAAGGATTTCAATGAGTTTCAAAACCTGTTGAATTCTTTGCATCCTTCTATTTGTTATACGATGGAGTGTAGCGAAACGTCTTTACCTTTCTTAGATGTTTTAGTTCAACTAGATTCAAATATGATTACAACGGATTTATATTGTAAGGCTACATATGCCGTATATATCGTATATTATATTATTATTTTAGTAACATAGTAATGAAGTAAAACATAAAAAGTCTCAATTAATCGATATGTATTGTAACTAGTCATGTAAATGTACCAACATTATCTGCCTGGTTAATCAAATATGTATGTTTATGTTTAGTATGTCATATCGGTAAAGCCGTAATATTTGTGCTTGAAAATCAATAAATAACTAACATTGATTGATATCTACTTACAAATTTATATCGATAAAGTGTTTGATGGTGGTTAATTTCAGGTGTCAGATTTTATATTATCTTGCGAAAATACGTTGCTTATTCCCCGAGTTACACCAGACCAGCCAATTTCATATTTGTATATGATGTTCATTTCTGAGTGAGTTTAGCTATTATATAAAAATATAGTATGAAGTGATTACTTACCACGCATTAATAATACAAGTAGTGTGAATTCCATGTGAAAGGTTATTCCGGTATCATTAATAATACACATGCTATTTTATTTCAGGTTTGACGTATGATATACGGTAACACGATGCTTTGTAATATGGTCAGATATTTCATACACTTCTTTTATGATGAACTACATAATCTGTATGACAATTCTGCTTATAATGTAACACAATTTTGATAACTTTACTACTTAGTTGTTGTTTTTTGTGACGTTTCTGTCTTGTTTCGTGTTGTCTGTGTTGATTTCTCTTAACCGTAAAGTATTGTGTCGTCAATTAAATAAACATGTATTTGTCATGTTGCTGAAAGTGTGTGTGAGAGTGAACAAATGGGTGGTTTTATTGGGTTTAGATGGGCGGGGTGTTGTATTGTTTTCTAAGATTAGGAGGATGGTTTGGAGTAATACCAGTGAGCGACTTCAACACCAACATAACCAACTTTTCACAAACGATGTCGATGCTATTTCAACGGCAGTTTTCTGGTAAGGATATGAACACGTACTGAAATACTGCATCGAATCTTTTTTTATCTATACACGTATATAGTTTTAATATTAGAAATATAAAATTGTGTTGCACTGGATAAGACAACTTGAATAATGATAGGTGGACAGGAATTATTTTCTTGTATTGGTTCGGCTTACGAGCATGTAAGTAGTAGCGTTGATTACATATTCTTTATTAATATTTGTACGAAAAGCATTTGTATGAGAGTCGCCAACTAAACACAGAAAACAGCTTATCTAACTAGGGAGTTTGTCCTATGAAAAAAGGTTAAATAAATAAATAATAAACAGAGACGATTTAGTACAGTTAAATATGGAAACGAGTATTTTGAAATACAAATTGGTAATGTGCTTAGATTAAATAGTGACAAGATTTATAAGTTCTACTGATTCTTCTAGATAGACCATTTATGGTAACATGCCATGCAGACCTTAATGATATTGGTCAAACCGACACTGGATGGATCAGCTATTCCTTGTTAAAAAGGTAATCCGAGTTTTTATTTCCCCACGACTTCTTCTTTAAAAAGGAGAATTTAGTAGAATACGGTTCTGTCTACATTTTTAAACGAAACAATTTCATAAAGGTAAATTTATAAATGTTTAAATCGTAACGAACTATATGAGTAAATATTGGCATCTTTCACTAAAATATATTTATACTTTTCAAAACATCTATTACTCATACTTCATATAGAAATCGATATAGGAGTTATAGAAAGATTGCCATAATTTATTACCACTAATCACAATAATTTGGTTTCGATCATTTTGGTTTTGACATATATCTCTAGTAAAAATATAAGTAAAAATACCATTAGTATTACTTATAACATGTATGATAATACCAAGTGCTATAATGCCTGGATATTTTATTAATCCATATATCAATAATAAAAGTTCTCGAAAGTTAACATTCATTATATCTGTAAAAACATAAATATGTCTTGTTTAGAGAGAAGAATTTGGTTCCTTTAACAATCAGATTTAGTTGGTATGTATGCTACGGTAGTTTACGTCGTTTTGCAGGTGTTTCTCCAACATGTATCTGTTGACGGGCGACTCAAGGAAACCCTGGGCTGTGGATATAAAGATAAAGAAAAAGAGCGTAAGTGATGTGAAAACACAAAATATTATCATGTTTTCAATATAAATGTAAGAATATAATAATTTTGTCAGAAATGTAATGATCACCTTGTGACGTTCCATACAAATGTAGTTATATTGTACAACCCAGATACTGACAGGAGGACCAACGTTTTCACAATACCTACATCCACAAGAAATAAATGTAGTCACTACAAATCATGTTTATGAGAAAAGTAATTGTTTATCTCCAATTTGGTATAAACTTTACTTTGCAAGGTAATATTTTGCATATATTTATCCAAGTGTTAAGTTGGGATTGTGAAGTTTAGAAGATGTCATATTAAATACATCTCACCATCGGGTAGAAAATAAATAATATATATATGTCAATGATTCATTGAAAACGGTGAAATTTCAAATGAGACAAAATTGTGGCTTCTAAATAGATGGGATGAATGTATAAAAGAAGACATTAAACGAATAAAAGACAAATGGTCAAAAAAGATAATAAGTACAAAAACGCGACACGCAGAGGATAAAACCTACATATCAACGAGACAATCTAACAAATATACCTCTGAAAATCCACAATCACCTAATAACTCAAGTTCTTCAAGTACACAACTATCAAATAATATAACTTCTACTGATATTCATCAACCACCAACAACCCAGAATAACAACTATAATCAAATTGACCCTATTCAAGTCGAAGAAGAAATACCTACAACTGAAAATACAAACTCTTCTGATCAAACTCAGTCAAAAAACGATCACAGCCGAATAACAAGACACAGGTTAAAATCATTAACTTATCAACAAGACACTTAACTGCAGCACAAAAAAAGCTTTTATCAAGAGGACCAAAATTTTGCCCCGTTACAAAAGGAAATTATTTAGATATAAAAACTGATATAAAAGACTTTACGCGTAAAATAAAACTACAAGAACACTTTAAAGAAGAATCTTTCACAGACAACAGTTATGTAAAAAAGAAATCGATATACACACCGCAGATAAAAAATACCGATTTATCAAAAATAATTGAATCTTTAGAAAAGTGCGAACCAATGGAAAAAGTTTCAAAAGACAACCTGACGAAAAATGAAAGGCAAGCACTCAACGAACTAAAAGATGATTCTGAAATAATTATCAAAAAGGCTGACAAAGGAAACGTTTTAATCATAATGTCGAAATCATTTTACAGAGACAAACTTGTTATCAATGACCATTTAGATACACCCACATACTCAAAAACCGAGCAAAATATTGATCAAAAAGTTATGAAAAATTTGAAAATACTTATGGATAAACATAAAAAGTGCTTGACAAAAAAAGAATTTAATTACATAACTAATTTCGACTACAAAAGTAGCAATATATACGTTCTACCAAAGATTCACAAATCCAATGAAATAATCAAAGCAATGGAAGAAACAAATGATATTTACGTTAAAATGAATCCACCTCCCGATTTAAAAGGCCGCCCGATTATCTCAGGACAAAACTCAACTACAAGTCATCTTAGTGAACTTATCCAAAAAATTATATCCCCAACTGTACCATATTTTAAATCATATATCAAAGATGACTGGGATTTCATTCGAAAATTGCCAAAAACGTTTGATTTTCCATGCAAATTATACAGTTGTGACATAAAAAGTTTATATACCAATATTACTCATGAACTTGGTTTAAAAGCCCTTGATTATTGGATTAACAAACACAGAAACAAGATCGAAAAGAGATTCACTACAAATTTCATTATAGAAAGTGCTGAATTCATTCTCAAAAATAATAATTTCTGTTTCGACAACCAATTCTATCACCAAGAAATAGGTACTGCCATGGGTACGGATTTCGCTCCTCCATACGCAAACATATCAGTTGGTTACCTAGAAGAAACAAAACTATATGATGAACTTTCAAAACACTTTAATAAGATGATATGTGATCTAATAATGGAATTTTATTTCAGATTTATGGACGATGGTTTTCTACCATGGCCTACAGAGGTTGATATTAAAGTATTTTACAATATCATCAATAATCTTGATCAAAATTTAGAATTTACCATTGAACCACCTTCAGAATTTGAAGAAAATGATCACTCTAAATCACAAAAATTGAATTTTCTTGATATTGACATTATAAAAAGATCAGATGGTAAAATTGAAACGGATGTTTACTACAAAAAAACAAATTCGCATGATTATCTTAACTATAATAGTCACCATCCAATTCATATAAAAAACAATATACCGTATAATTTAGCAAAACGTCTTATAGTTTTTTGCTCTACATCGGAAAAAGAAAATAAACGATTAAAAGAATTACGTATATGGTTACTTGAATGTCACTACCCATCACATATAATAGACAAAGGTTTCTTCAATGCCCGCCTACAAGGACCAGCTCCACAACCAAAAGAATCAAAAAATATCACGTTTGTCACCACCTACTACTCGAATTATAATCAACACAACATCATACGAACATACAACCATTTGATAAACAACACTCGAAATGCTAACATAAAAACCACTTTTCAAAAAACAAATGCAATTTTAACGCTTCGACAACCAAAAAATCTCCTTAGAATCTTAACCTCGTCACGATTTGATTCAACAGCAACCCCCAAGAGATTAGGTCTATTTAAATGCAAAGATAAGAGATGCCTTATTTGCCGAAACAATTGGCTACAGGAATGCAAATCCTTTATTACAGCAAATAAAAAAGAATGGTTAATAAAATGTGAAATAAGCTGTAATAGTACTAATGTGATATATTATTTGACATGCTTTTGCTGCAATTTGGTATCTTACACTGGTAAAACAACTAATTTAAGACTACGGACTAATCAACACATTGCAGAATGTCGTCATGATAACGGCATGAATCAATTCGATAAACACGTGTTTAATTGTCGTCAAAAGAATAATATAAAAAATGAACCTTATTTTGGATTATATGCATTCATCAAACTGCAACACGAAAATGCATTATTACCTTACGAATCACACTTTCACAAACAAGGTTTTGACACAATGAACTGATTATAATAATATCTAACCACATCAACATAGCATAATAAATCAATCAATTACAAGTCGAATTATCATGCTCTCAACATTCCTACCGCTAGATGATTTCAAAAAGTACACTTGACGTTTTACCGCCATTTTTACCGCCATTTTTAAAAAAACCGCTGGTCTATTTTTTAAAATGTAAAGGACAGTTTAGATATTCTACCGCTCATTTGCATTTTGATAATATTACTGAAAGCGCTCAATGCAAATTTTTTAAAAAAGAATAAATCAGTTTCATCTTATTTCATGCAGTTTTCTTTTTCTTCATATTTGTTTTCATAATTTCTATTATGTCACAGACTAACATCCAAGGAAATTTGTGAACATAGAATGGCATAACTTGGGGAAACAATAATAACATCAATTTTGGTAATAATATTTTCTTTGAAATGCCAGAGCGGCAACGTTTTGAGCCTCTGCTTGCTGTACACTAGCCCATCCACACTAGGTGGCCATTTCATTAAGTCATATTTCTAAAATAAAGTAAAATAAATTAAAATAAAATAAAATAAAATAAAAATAAATTAAAGTAAAAATAAATTAAAATAAAATTAAAATTTAAGCAACTCAGATTCTTGAAACAAATCTTAAGTGATTTAAGGTAAACCACCAATTTATAGAATTGGAAACAAATCTAATTGGGAACACTAAGTCAATACGAATGGGAGTTGCCTGTCTAAAGTGTAAAATTACCTGTCCACTTGACAACTCCCATCGATAAAGACAAATTTAGAGGGGAGAAAGGGAAAATGGTTGGTTTATTGTTTGTATTAGGACTAATATAATTTCTTAGCTAAAGTCTGGATAATATATCTGCCAAAGTGTCAAATGACATCTTTCTCATCCATACCCACCCTAAGCAAGATACCACAGTCCTAGGTCCAATAATAATGTCTCCAATGGTAAAAGCTGCCTGTCTGAAGTGTAAATAAATAAAACCTGTCCACTTGACAGCCCCCACCATTAAAGGAGTTAAATTTTAAACTTTGCTAGTGCCTAGAGGCCATTTAAAAGTCCTTGATTTGTTAATCAAGTTAATTTCACTTTGAATTGGGTTGCTTAAGAGTGTTTATGCGAATGTATAGTTGAAATTAAGAAATTGAAATAATTCAAAAAGCACAAAATAGGAAATAAAATTTAGAAATAATCACGAAAATATATCTTGCACAACGTCTTGTTCCATTATGTTTCTACCAAAATGTGCCCATAAGTGTATGTAATTTTTGCAGAAACCAGCATATTTATTCTTTAATCTACCTTTATTGAAAGCTTGTGATGTGAGTTTTGTAACTAGGTTTTTTGTATCGGTGATGAAATGGTTGGCATTTTTGTTTATACGAGAGTAGCGGATCAATTGTGAAGTGAAAACACCATAAGCAGCATTTGTTGGAATATTGCCATGGAGATTAGGGAAGTTAGTGATCGGAAAGTTAAAGTCTCTTCTTTTATCATATGATTTAAAAGTGAAAACGTTATCAATGATTTGTATGTCTAAATCTAAATAAGCTGCATGTTTGTAGTTGGTACTAGTATTTTGGATTGTTAAGGAATTAGGATAGATGTCTGTGATAATTCGGTCGTTGATTTTGTGAGAGTTGAAATTGATTAAATCATCCTGGTACCTGAAGGTATCACCAATGTTAGAAAGACTGTTTAATCTGTGCGTTTCCAGCAAATCTTCTACCTTTTGTTTTTCATACACATGTAAAAAATTTTTGGCCAGATCAGATGCGCAGTTCGTTCCAGTTGGGATACCAATGATTAGTTTTTTCAGTTCATTATCAAATTGGATGTAAGCATTCAATATTAAATAATTTACTTGATCAATGAATTCTTCTTTTTTGAAGCTCCCAAATTCGTTATTCTTGTCAGAAAAAGGCTTGTTTATTATATATATTTAGGTATGTTTTACCTTTTAACATGTAGATAGAGGTTATGAAATTATTTAAATTGTTCATTAGGTCTTGCTGAGGTATATCCGTATAGAGAGTTTTAAAGTCATAGGTTTGTATATATTTATTGTTATTGTTGGTTAAATTTTGATTTACCATATATTTTATTAACTCGTTGTTATCATGAGTTATGTAAAAATACCTGTTGCCTGTATAATTAAATTTATTTTGACAATGATTATTTTCTATCTTTAGCAATTGTGATCTTTTTTGAAAGTAAGTTGATGACGGTTTCCTTTGCTGATGTGATGAAGCGAGTTCCTGTTGGGGTTTTGTGGAACTTAGGGATCCAGTATACGAAGGGCAAATCTTTTGTTGTCAAGGAAGTATCAATGTTGTAATGTTGTTTTAACAAATCTGAATAATTGTTGAAAACTGTTTGAGAATCCATATTAGAATTTACAAAATGAAATGATAATAGCTCTTCTTTTAATACTCTCAAATAATGAGCTTTGCAAATGATTCCAATGTTTTTTGAAGCTTTATCAACTGGAGTAATCACAAAATGTTCTTGAAAACGTTTTAAATAATTGAAATTGAATGTTGTTGATTTGTTGACTGATAGAATGTAGAATAAAGTCTTTCCAAGGATTAAAAAGTTCTTTTTTTATTGTACTGCTAAGGGTTTGAATGATTTCTTCTATGAGTGTAGTATATTCTTTAATTAATAATTCTTTGCTTGTTTTTTGTGGTAATCTATAATTGAGCCCTTTCTCCAATAATCGATGAGTTTGTATATCTTCAATAATTTCTAGATTGCCAGTAATTATGTGTCCAAAATGCTGATCTAAGAACCTTTGATCGAATTGGTTACAAATACACTGCTGATTCCAATCTGGATTTTTCACAGTATAATTGTAGTTGGTCACAATATTTCGTATGGTTTTGGTATATTTATATGTGAATCCTATATTATGCAAATGATGTATGGGAACTGGTAGGCGTTGTATACTTTGTTGTGAGAATAGAAACTTTTTAATGATAATATTGTCCATGTTTTTGTGTAAGAAGTTTAATACGATGTAATGTGCACTTTTGGTTTTTTCTTTTTTCATTTTCGTAAGTCTGTATAAACAAATATCTTTTAACACATAAATTAGGTGTTCGTTGTAAGGAAGTAGTAGATGATAGTCTATAATGTTGAAACTAATGAAAAGAAATAATGACTTGATTTTATCTAACTGTAAGGTCATTAGTGCTGATCGACAATGTTTGTGTATGTTACCTTGAACACTATTAATCATATCATTGATGAAACCAGATGGACTAAAATCAATTTCTTCTTGAACATTTGCATTTCTGTTTCTTCCCGATCCTTTTTTTGTTCTATTATTTTTTACTTCGTTAAATAATGTATAGATGGGTTTACTATTAGTGTACTTTAGGTGATCATATGCATCTTTGATATTGTTGATATCTATTCAGTTGTTAAGTCCATACGGAAATACAGTATTCAACTCTTGTATCCAAAACGTTTCTCTGGTTCTGAGGAATTCCTTATCAC
>JAUMHH010013530.1:0-10998 GCA_032359455.1 Chlamys rubida
GGTGTTGTGTGATTGGTTACGTGATTCTGGAGGTGTTGTGTGATTGGTTACGTGATTCTGGAGGTGTTGTGTGATTGTTTACGTGATTCTGGAGGTGTTGTGTTATTGGTTACGTGATTCTGGAGGTGTTGTGTTATTGGTTACGTGATTCTGGAGGTGCTGTGTAATTGGTTACGTGATTCTGGAGGTGATGTGTTATTGATTTTATAATTTGGCAGGTGTTGTGTAATAAGTAATTTGATGCCCATTGTTGTTTTATTACTCTATGATACAGAGTTTTACGTTGGTTTCTCGATCCTGGGTCGTTGTACGACGGGTCACTTCATGTGTAAGCGTTGCTTGTAAATTTACTACAATGATTACACACAGGATTACTGAGAACATAATTATTAACTATTATTGATGAAACACATTAGCCACACCATCAGTAATTTATTTCTGATAATATTCTTTATTTTGACGTCAAGCAGATTTATTTTTATCTTTATAAAGCATTATCCTCTCCCTCGCTCAAGCGCTCAAAGAGGGGACGTATCGATTTACACTCCGGGACGTAATCGCCGTTTATTGTTTTGCTGAATAGAAATGCTAGATTCAATTCGTATTACTACAATATATCTCCAGTTGGCGTTCTCTGTAGCATCAAATGGTAATTTTGAATAATTCATTACAAATACCAGTGATTTGATTAATGGAAATGATGTCGTATGAATATGATCTTTCGATGCTGAGGGTGCTTGTTTCCATAGTACTGTTTCCTTAACTTGATCGTAACATGAATTTGATTTGTTGATATCAATGAGCATTGCTAATGGTAACCAGGGCGCGCCATGACACTGCTGTAGTGCTGGTGAAATAACACGATAGCAGTTTCCCTGGTGACATTGACATTGTGATTAGATCTTATTACACGGGCGGAGGCGAGATATGCTAATATCACCCACTATTGAAGTAGCGCATACAAAACCTATTCCAATCTATTGTTTATGTTGTCTTCATAAGAGGAAATATTAGCAAGAAGTTGTTCCGAATGATTAGGCTGTCAGAGTGTCGATAATTCCTGGCCTACGTAACATTAAACGTTTTCAAGACTTTGATCGCTGTCCCCGAGGAGCTTGTGATTTACATGATACTAGATATACTATAAGTATCTCAGTGTGCCATCTTCCAAGCGACAGATCCGGTGTGAATGCATTTAGGAAAGTTATCTGCAGTCTGTTCCATCTTTTTGTGGGATTCCTTTTGACGATTCCTCAAGGAATATTATCAACAATAATTTAATGTATCTTTCCTCGTTTGATCACTGTTTGTCAAAGCAAAGACAAAATAGCCCCTACTTAAAGCTAGTACGGAAGCGTTCCAAAAGAACGATTTCTTTTAACGATGTGTTTTTGCCTGTACGAGTTACATCCCTTGTTTTATAACGAGCAAAGCGAGATAACTCAAAGAGAGACTCTCAAATGTCGGCGCCTGGAAAATCTCTCGCTTTCGCGCTATTCATTGAGCAGACAAACTCTGTTAAGGTATACAAGTAGCAATTCCACAACGAGGACAGAAAATGCCTCGTCTTCCGTTTTGTATTAGAAACGACAAGCTTTACTTTTTGTCAAATAAAAAGCCAGAAATCTCTGAACATCTTGTGGTGTCGATATAGGCGAAGGTCTGTAGAAAACAGCAAGGGCTAGAACCAAATCAGGGCCTAACACATTAAATATTGTCCCAGTAAACCAAATGAGAAATCTTGGTAAACAGTCAGTACCGACAAGGGATCAAAGATTCATTAATATTCATGAACGTTTTGCCAACGAGCTGTACAATAAACTCGTGATTGAAGTGTATCGGGAGACATACTACCCAAGACGTGCTTTGTTGATTGATGAAGGCATTGTCACAGGTATCAACAATGTACACTCATATGACCAGCGTGATCAGTGACCTTCAGATGACCGTACTGGTCAGTTATCTTACATACATTGTGTATGGCTGTGTGGAGAACGAATAGTTCAACAGACAAAATCTCCGCATATCAGTTAAGACACACCGGAGCTGTTTTTCGTGGTTTTTTTTGTGTTGTTTGTGTTACACAGACTTGAGACAAATCTGTCTATGCAAAAATCCGACAATGTTATAGGACAACGTATTTAAAGTGTCTAATAATATACATAAACCCAACACATGCACATGCACGTGATTACATACCAACACAATATATGTCAGGTGAAAACATGCTAACATAAAATCTGTCACGTGATAACATACTTACACAAAATCTGTCACGTAATAACATGCTTACACAATATGTGTTCTTGATAACATGCTTACACAACATCTGTCACGTGATAACATGCTTACACAATATTTGTTCATGATAACATGCTTTCACAATATCTGTCACGTGATAACATGCTTACAAAATATTTGTCCATGATAAAATGCTTTCACAATATCTGTCACGTGATAACATGCTTACACAATATCTGTCACGTGATAACATGCTTACAAAATATTTGTCCATGTTAACATGCTTTCACAATATCTGTCGCGTGATAACATGCTTACACAATATTTGTCCATGATAACATGCTAACAAAATATTTGTTTGTTATAACATATAGCAGAACAAGATTGAAATGTAAACAGCCAAATAGATAATAAATGTATGACAAACGGAATAGGGCGAGAACTTAACAACATAAAAGCGAGATCTGATTTTGTAAGCAGGCACGAAACACATTCAACAGGACAATGAACCTCAGACTTGCTGTAATTTAGAAAACATATGTAAAAAAAAACAAAGAAAAGTATCCCCAAATTCCGCTAGTTTTCCGGTACACTAATGAGTCAGAAATAAATCCAAACTTCCCTGATGTTGGTGACGATTCCTCAACACTTCCGGTCAGACTGTTGGCCACCATCTGATTATGTGACCGGGGAGGTTAAATACAAGTACTGATTTCTCTTTTAATATTTTGGTTCCAGACGAGTTTTGTATCAGGGCGTTTGGTATATTTTGATACAGAGCAGTGGAACGTATGGAGACATTAGGACATCACTTCTCAGTCATAACTCTCATATTTATTTAACATGGTAAGTTATACCATAGATACATTAAAAGTGTATTCCCGGGGGTCCTTTCTGAGGGGATGACAAATGAATTGCGGGGTCGGCTTGGCGGTAGCTCCGGTATCAGCCGCCCCTGGGAAGTGTATACCAGCGGAGTGTTAAAGGCCCCGTACTCGGTACAGCCTATATCCGTGATTAATATCATACTGCAGTGATGGGTCAAATCATCGATCTTGGCATCGAAATTTGTAAAACGATCAGTCTTGATAGTGCAGGTTATATACGATATATTATGATGTTCACACCTTTCTACAGATCCGGATTTATATCTAACTCTGCTATTTCCTGTGGTGTGAACCTTCCATCATACTTCATCCATTCATACATGCTGCTTGCCTGCAACAAGTACGACACTGGAGAAAGAATCGCCCATTGGCTAACGAAATGAATGGCCCTGCGTGACAAGGAAACATAAACATGCTAGAACGTTTACGTGTACGTATGTACCATGCACAAGGAGCAAAGAGTCAGTGCCGATATGCAGAATTGCACTATATAAAATGTATCATGTAGTTCATTAAGTTTGAGGAGTGACCGACTGAACTTTGACCCATTTCGGTATGATTTATGGCGATGGACCACAGATTTGATATGACATAAGATAGTTGATTTGTCTAAACAAATACCGCTGATGATCTGCTGTGTGTTTACCGTGTCTGAGACAAACTGCTCCGCTAGATGGCGTTCTGTGCCGACCCGTTTTATGCCAGACCTATTACTAGGACGAAAACCTTTTACACAAAAGCTGTAAACATAATGATGCAGGACGCGTACTGTGGCAAATCTTTACATGACCTTCTTCCCTTTTAGGGTAATTATCCATCATCTAGATTCAATCAGAACGCAAAGGAGACAACGCCTTCGTGACACCCATAGGGAGATGAAATACGCTTCGAATTTACAAACGTATCAGTAGAACGCAGTGGGCTTCAGCAATTTGTTAATTTCATCTCAACTAATGTAACCTGCGAGAAAAAGGTGACGTCTGTTTATTTTTCTCTATGTATAAGTAAAAAAAATGTCTGAGCGTTTTTAGTGATAATTGGAAGATAAGGAAAGTATCACAGCGACGAACAGAACAGAAGATATGAGCAATACACGATCACTTCAGAGGTTGGCCGAACGAACGGAAATATTGTTGCTTTCCTGACTCTGAGTCGATACAACGTTTTCATCAATCATGGCGCTGGCTTTGTCGGTTAAGCGCGCGGTTAAAGATGATGAAGTTGGCGGGGACGCCAGGGTGCATACCCATCAAAAGTGATATCCGAAAGGCCAATTTCAATTAAGATGTTTGCCCTGAACATTCATCAAACAAGTGTTTCCATGTCAGTTTCGAAAAGCCACATGCACTACTAAAGTTAATGAAAGAGTCCGAAGAACACCGAAATAAAAAGACGCAATGTAACCAATTACAACAAGCAATAACTTACAGAATAGCAAGGACAGGTTGTTAGTGGATACCGAAAATCTCTGTTATTTATATTGTTGTACACAGGCCACCAGAAATTTAGAACATCTGCATGTCTGGGGTTAAAAGGATTTCAGGAAAATATTTTACTATATCATATTTCAGGATGTCAGTCAATTCACATCGTTTCGAATATGACCTCTGACAGATGAAATGGTTGTATCTGTCTGTGACTTACCCTCCTCTCCGCCACACTGATACAACAGCACCGACGTTTATATCCACGTACTCTATACCATTCCATTACCAGTAATTATACAATTCCATTATCTTAATGATGTGTGCGTACCGTCATGCTTAGCGTGTCCATTTTCTATAGCTAAGTTGACAATCCCTAACCAATTAGGCCACGTGGCCAGACGTAAGCAAGTTTACACGAATGAGGTTGTTAGTGCTACATGATGGCTTCATCGGCTAATGTCATGGTCAGGTCAGAGTTAACCTTTGATAATAATTCTATTCAATAGTTATTTATTCTTTGATCCTGAAGGAATCACCATTAATTATGCAACAACATGTGTGTGACCTTAATCTAATCCAACTCGATACGTCCAGCAGACACTGTCAAACATTTCGGTATGATTACCAGGTATTTTGTAGTTTTTGTTGTTATTTATTATTGACTATGGATGTCGATTGAAGCATGGCAATCATAATATTATGTATCTCTATACAACTGCCTTTTACCACCGTGGCCTGTTCGTACATCCATTGTAGTGTTTGGTTGGTGTTAAATAAGGAAGGGTACACCGGAAGTGACGTTAGTTTGATATGCCCCTGTTACCCAACGTGTTAGCTCTGACGTTGATTACCGTTGAAAATAATGATAAACATTGCTCAGGTGATCTGATCTCATACCATCGTTACCATAGAAACAGAATAACGGCAATGCCTTGTTATACGACACTCATAATGACGTCATGTATTCGTTTAATTGTGACGTCAAATAGTACAAATAAATTGTCCTTCGTACCAACATGAGTAACATGTAACTGCTCTGTCATCTGATCTTATCTCGATACCCCTCATACAGACCTCAATCAGCAACCGGAAGATATTAAACTTCTCATTTTAACCTTCCGTAGCAAATTTTATTTCAAGGAATTGGCAACGTAAATGGTGTGATGAAATATACAATAAGCTCTTTGCAATTCAACCTAATCTGCGCTAACGCAAATAAAAGTGATGGGCTTCTGTGATATTTGCAAGATAAAACTGACAATTATAAAACACGCCCCTATATCAGGTGAAACCATATGCGAGGTCTGTCCAGAACGGAAACGTTTTGAGTGACAACAGAATGATGTTTAACAACACAATTGTACCATGCTGTACCTCGGCGTCAACACGGACAGAATCCAGACACGAGAGCGTGATGATTACACTACGGGTCGTCTCCAGATGAATAATATCCATCCAATTACTTTAGACTTGGATAGAAGGTCCGGCACATTTGACCCTAGCGACTCGGAGGATTCCAACCCGCGTCGCTCACTCGTCCGGACGTGTCGGAGCTGGCAGTGCTGCTCGACCTCACGGCCAACGAACTGTACTACGATTGATGTCGTGTGACAACCATCAGATCGTCGAGGGCTCATTTCCAAAGGTAATGTTTACATACGCTGATGGCGCTTGATATTAGTTTCTTCAGACATGGCGATCAGGGCTAACAGATCTAATCAAAATCTGAACTTTGAGACGTTCCCCGAGGAAAATAAAACGCGAGGAATGATTTAACAGTGTGTGATTGGTTAAGACGTTAATTATATTAGTATTGTCTCTCCATAGGTCAACTTCAGGATGTGGACACACAATACGATTATCTAACAAGTGTGTTTAATAGATCTTTCACCACTGTGGGAGAATCAGACAATTCTCATTTCAACGGGTAATATTCTTTATTTAGGAATCTAACGCTTATTCGAAGACGGCACTTTTCGAGTGTCTCACTTACAAGCTAATTGGGGAATGCTTATCTTTATCCCATCATTTCTTTCTAAATATTATTGTTTCTAATTAAGGATTAACTTCAATATATTTTTCATGTTATGGAGCTATAACACAAAAAAGGAGTGTACTCTAAATAAACCGCGAAGCGGTTTATGATGAGAGTACACTCCGGTTTTTTTGTGTTATAGCGCCATAACATGAAAAATATATTCAAGTTAATCCTTATAATTTAATCTACTATACACAATCCCTGTGGAAATCCACTTTTATTAATAGACTCTTTTCTCTTAGAAATTATTACGCTGCTGTATCAACCAATCAAAAGCGACGTTACAAACGGCGACGTCATTTTTTTTATGTTATGGGCTGATAACATAAATTTTTAAGCCAATAAAAATGCTTGTTACAAGCAAGATTAAATTATTTATAGATAACTAGCTTTTAAGTAATAAAATAAGTCAGACGCATGTCAAATACCATTACGCGTGAAAAGAATATAGTTCCTAAACAAATAACACAGATCTAGGATATGTATTAGATATTTTACAAAAGTAACATTAACACTTTCTAACAATAGCGGACTAAATTTTGTGTTTACAACATTAACATAGTTTTCCCTTCCGCTTCCGGCTTAGCACGTGGACAGGGACATACATGGGAGACTGCAAATACAGCTGTCCATGGTGAGCGAAAATACAATCTAAACAAATAAATCTTCATCAGTGTACCAATGTACCAGGACGTGTTTCCAGTATACAGTATGTTTTATTATAACTCATCGATATAACAGCGTATTTCATTGGACTATTTTTGTCACGCGCTCTAATTTCCCGGGTTATAATTTACCTCATTCGGAGCCTCTCTAAAACTAAAAATGAGTAAGATACATTACATCTGATTTCCAAGTGATTAAGGCAAACGACAACAATGGCGCGTGAGCCCTATTGTGTACCGGAAGTATTGCTCCATACAATATACATGTATTATGTTTCTGATGTGTGCCGGGAAGTTTTCACTGTACAAAATGTCATGTTTGTAATGAGTGCCAGAAATATTTCCCGGTACAATAAGGCATTAAACTGTTTTTAGATGTGGTTCATAGGCAATATAAATGCCCACTGCATTACAGGAAATGCGTGCGTTTTACATCATGTGTGAGTTATGTATAATGTAAGTTGTGTTACAGTCATCTGAATGCTATATAGTGCTGAGTTATTGAAACACAGTGAGTCGGGAAAACCGAAACGTTAAACTCATGAGGCCTTGAAACATTCAATTTTTAAAATGAATGAACCTGTGAGTTTTCTGTGATTTAGTAAAAAAAAATCGCCAAACACATCCGCCTTTGTCGGGGGAATTACAACTTGATTGGATTACGTCATTTATTGACAAAATTGGAGAAGAGCAGTATCTAATTCCTGTTCCTTGGTAATTAATCCCGGTAATTTTTGCTTCCAACTTGACGCCATATTTGTCGCTGAGGAAAAAACGTTACCAGAGCAAGAGGCTGTAAGCAGGGAATTTACATGTTCAACAATAACATGTTTAAACTGTTACACCGAATATTTAATAACACAATGATGCCCACATGCAGTTCCTTCCTGTCTTTTATTGTTAAAATAAAACAAAAAATGTTATTGACGCCAATGCAAGTTACTTATTAAATATGCGAATGAATTTATACAATGTTCGTTTACATAATTATAAATCTAATATTGTCATAAATCCCTGGCGCGGCCCCCCTAAGGGACGGTGGGACGGGAGGACGGGAGGAGATAGGACGCCCGCCAGCACGCGCTCGTAATTACAACGAACCTCATGTCGCTTCAGCAACGAACACCAATCAACGTTCGATTTTAATTGCAAATTCGAATTTCATTCGAATAACTTCATCGAAATCGTAAATCACGCTTTCTCTATAATTTAAGGTTAATGCACCAGCTTTTTATTATGAGGATGAACAAATAAATCTCAAGTGAAGAAATAAATGTGTATTATTAATCAATGTGGGTATATGTATTCTTTTAAAATTGACGGATAGTTTTCTGGATGCTTTATCAGCTATAAACGAATGTATCAATCAGATGGTGATGGATATACATACGGGGCCGTTATATAATGATGATGTTATACACTGCATTGTGTCGGCATTGAAACAGGAAACCGATTTATATCCTTCGATTTTCTGGTGCAGAAGACAGGGAAATCATCTTGATTTATTGACATCAAACACAATACTGCCAAACAAAACAGTTTATGAGTTTACGAATGTCAAGTGTGGTTAGTGTAACAATACAAATAAATACTAACAACAGTAGGACTGACATGTTTAAAAACATATTAACGCGGTTAAACATTATGTAAGAGTAGTTAAACATCACGTCAGATTGGTTAAACATCACGTCAGATTGGTTAAACATCACGTTATGGTGGTTAAACATCACGTTATGGTGGTTAAACATCACGTTATATTGGTTAAACATCACGTTAGAGTGGTTAAACATCACGTTAGAGATGTTAAACATCACGTTAGAGTGGTTAAACATCACGTTATAGTGGTTAAACATCAAGTTATGGTGGTTAAACATCACGTTAGAGTAGTTAAACATCACGTTATTGTGGTTAAATACATTGGAATGGTTTAACATCACGTTAGAGTGGTTAAACATCACGTTATAGTGGTTAAACATCACGTTGTATTGGTTAAACATCACGTTAGAGTGGTTAAACATCACGTTATCGTGGTTAAACATCCCGTTCTGGTGGTTAAACATCACGTTATGGTGGTTAAATATCACGTTAGAGTGGTTAAACATCACGTTAGAGTGGTTAAACATCATGTTAGAGTGGTTAAACATCACGTAATGGTGGTTAAATACATTAGAGTGGTTTCACATCACGTTAGAGTGGTTAAACATCACGTCAGAGTAGTTTCACATACCGTTATGGTGGTTAAACATCACGTTAGAGTGGTTTCACATCACGTTAGAGTGGTTAAACATCACGTAAGCGTGGATAAACATCACGTTATAGTGGTTAAACATCACGTTATGGTGGTTAAACATCACGTTAGAGTGGTTAAACATCACGTAAGCGTGGTTTAACATCACGTTATAGTGGTTAAACATCACGTTAGAGTGATTAAACATCATGTTAGAGTGGTTAAACATCACATCAGAGAGGTTAAACATAACGTTATGGTGGTTAAATACATTAGAGTGGTTTCACATCACGTTAGAGTGGTTAAACATCACGTCAGAGTGGTTTCACATCACGTTATGGTGGTTAAACATCACGTTAGAGTGGTTTCACATCACGTTAGAGTGGTTAAACATCACGTAATGGTGGTTAAACATCACGTTATGGTGGTTAAATACATTGGAGTGGTTAAACATCACGTCAGAGTGGTTTAACATCACGTCAGATATGTTAAACATCACGTTATGGTGGTTAAATAAATTGGAGTGGTTAAACATCACGTTATGGTGGTAAAACATCACGTCAGAGATGTTAAACATCACATTATTGTGGTTAAATACATTGGAGTGGTTAAACATCACGTTATGGTGGCAAAACATCACGTCAGAGATGTTAAACATAACGTTATGGTTGTTAAACATCACGTTATTGTGGTTTAATACATTGGAATGGTTTAACATCACGTTAGAGTGGTAAAAATTACACACTATAGTGGTTTAACACCACGAGTGGTCAAACATCACGTTCTTTTGGTTAAACATCATGTCAGGGAGGTCAAACACTACAAGTTAGAGAGGTTTTAAACACGTAAACACCACACGTTACAGCAGTTTATGTAGCACTATAACATTAGAGTGGTATAACGGAGTTAGGATATGCCAAAGATACAGAAGATATACAGTACAATATACCCTTTTTTAGGTAAAACTATGTCCGCCTTAATCAATAGTAGTGGGCAGTAACACTTAATCGTCCAATGACGGTATTCGACAATGATTCTGTTTATTAATTATTTCTATCGGGATAATTTGGCACCATAAATACCATAAAGCCGAGTTAGGCATCACAAGAAACAGTAACTAATATGCTTAATACATATATATATACCTACAGGTAGGTGTTA
This sequence comes from Chlamys rubida, assembly GCA_032359455.1. Classification (NCBI taxonomy): domain Eukaryota; kingdom Metazoa; phylum Mollusca; class Bivalvia; order Pectinida; family Pectinidae; genus Chlamys; species Chlamys rubida. The sequence goes on from JAUMHH010013530.1 coordinate 10,647, forward strand.
ACTGTTGTACGGCGAGGGTCGGTTGAGAGAAAAACATGTAATATACGTATAGATATTAGTTGTGCTTGTCGCTGCATAATTTATAGAACACGCACGCGAGCATCTCAATGTACTGGACTTGTTATATGAGGTATAACGTCATGAAATCACAGGGATCATATGATATGTTTTTGGAAACTTTATATTATATCAACGGAAGCTCATCGATATAAACAATGCTTAAACCTAGTAGCTATATATAGGTGTCCGACAGTAATAGAGCGTGGTCAGTACGGTGTAAAGGCCCTGTCACACTACGACGTTCTCACCAGCGTTCGAGTAACGTGTTGCGAAACGCAGAGGAACGTCGAGA